>JADRCD010189439.1:0-10180 GCA_019843815.1 Montemys delectorum
TTTTGTTTTGTTTTGTTTTTTTCAAGACAGGGTTTCTCTGTGTAGCGCTGGCTGTCCTGAAACTCACTCTGTAGACCAGGCTGGCCTTGAACTCAGAAATCTACCTGCCTCTGCCTCCCAGGTGCTGGGATTAAAGGTGCATATCTTTATGTATGTTAAACACTAACCTTCTGGCAGACGTACAACTGACAAAGGTTTCTTTTTATCCCCACTCTTGTAGGTTGCCTCTTCACCAAATGATGGTGACCTATGCTATACAAAAGTTTTATAACTTTACAAGGTTCCATTTGTCAATGGTTAGTCCTGATGTTTGTGCTGCTAGGTTCTGTTCATAAAGTTCTTTTCTGTGCAGTGTAGAAACAAACATATTTCCTACTTTCTCCCATAACAGATTCCAGGATCAGGTCTTATGTGGAGGTCCTTGGTCCATTTGGAGTTGCAGGTAAGAGATAGGATGTAGTTTCATTCTTTATGCAGCTATCCAGCCTTGTGGTAGGGCAGAAGCTTTTTATGTTTTGGGCAGTTCTGACCTCTACAGATCCAGGACTCCCATGTGATCTTTCTGTCACTCATGCAGTCTCAGCACCTTCTCTGACCCATTCACTCACTGTGTTGTGTGACACTATTCAGGGCGAGGCATAAATATCTACAAATCCCAGGTAGGGAATGGGCAACAGATCAAAGTAACAATATTGCCCAAGTCCAACTTGGTGAACCAAGGAGTTTACTGGGGTTAATTACAGGAATATGAATGAGAGGTTAGGTATAGTGGCATAGATGTCTCAAAGGCAGCTGTGTCACTGAAAGCCCACCCCAGCACGGGTAACAACTCAGAAAAAGCTGAAACCTTGGGAGTACTCTACTTGACTTGCAGGTCAGAAAGTATGTTCTCAGTGCTGGGAAAGAAGAGGTCTTGTGCCTCTTCTGCTAAGCATTAGGGACTTTTTGAGACTTCTGAGTTGTTTGGTTTTTGAGTCTTAATGAGCCTCCTTTTTAGTTCTCTTTGAGTTCCCTCTAAGAAGCCATGTTTTAACTCAAGGAAATTACAAACTCATTCCTTAAATTGGAAAGCTATTGTTTTGGAAATGCAGAGCTCAGACACAGGGCTTTGAGCATGCTTGGAAAGAGTATAGTCACTAAGCATCTTATCTTAATAAGTTGACTATGGGTCACATAAAAGAACTTCTACAGCAAAGTAGTACATTTCTGCAAAACAGTGGTGACCACAAACACTACAGACATCGGTACTCTTTCAGGCTTTCACTAAGTAAAAAATAAGCATTACAGACATATTTAATATCAACCTTTCAAATTTTATTAGGTACAGATAATAATAACAAACTTTAAATAAAATACTTAGTTCTAAGACAGCAAAATCTTGACAGTCTTTAAATACTTTAGCTAAACAGTCAAAACTACACAAAGTATCTTCTATGGAAAACTGGTGGGTGAGATACTTCAATCTGAGTTTTCAAGTATGAAGAACTAAACATTTGCTCTTTCACTTTCTCATGAAAAATAATCTATTCTCAGGAACAGTGTAGTATTGTTTAGTAGTCTAGCTACTTAATGAAACATGGCAGTTTACTGTAATAACCCACGTAAGGAGCCCATGTACATCAGCCATGACTCAGAATACTTACACAAGTTCAAGACTTTATCTTATGATGAAAAGTAACATAGTTCTTAACCTCCTATAAAGGGAACTTTGAAATAAACTTTCAAAGCCTTTGAGAAATGTTTCTTTCTTTCTTTTTTTTGTTTTTTTTTTTGTTTTTGTTTTTTTGAGACAGGGTTTCTCTGTGTAGCCCTGGCTGTCCTAGAACTCTGTAGACCAAGCTGGCCTTGAACTCAGAAATCCACCTGCCTCTGCCTCCCAAGTGCTGGGATTAAAGGCATGAGTCACCACTGCCCGGCTTCAGAAATATTTCTTAAATATCAAATTTCTCTTCACAGACACTATGTCCATTTTCTTCATAATCTTCTCTTGTAACCACCATATCTTCAAAGTCATCGTTTTCAGATATCAACTTCCCCCCTTCCCAGGAGTAAGTGATAGGGCTGAAACAGAGACCACACAAATGAACCCAGGTGCCAAGCGACCACAGAGCAAACATCAACTACGGACTAAACACCTGAAAGTTCTGCTTAACTTAATGGAACCTCACTTATGGGGCAGAGATAAGCTCTTCCTCACCAGTGCCAAGAGTGGGTTGGTTCTTCCCCTGTGTGGCCTATGTATGGCCCTTCTACTTTTATCGAAAACCCCAGCACATAAACAGAAGCTGCAGATGGGTAAAGAGGAAAAAGTTCCAACTCTGGACCTAAACTGAAGTGAAGATAATTAACCTAGTGCTTCTCATAGAAGCCATGGACCAACTGGCTAACTCTCACTTTAGAGACAGGACCGGGAGGTTCTAAGTTACCTAGCAGCTGTCTCAGTACCATTTTCAGCTTGTCCTGTGGCTGCTATAAAACAATGCTGATAATCCCACACAGGCCAGACAATAGGTAAAACCGACCAAGTGAAGCATGCAGTTAGTTTGGCTTTGCTGCCCATGGCCACACCTGCTTTGTGCTGACTCAGCTCTACCGCTTCCCCAGCAGAGGTCAGAATAGGTGAAGAGAACTCTTTTTATGCACTCATCAGCAAACTTTTATTAACAGGCTCATTTATATCTTTATATTTGTACCTGTATGTTATTTTTTTTCAGGAAGGAAAAATGCACATTATGATTTCCCGAATTAAAGAACAACAGCGAATTTTGCCAGTCCCATGGCCTCAGGCATGCATGTGCAAGATAAAAACTCAATGTCAGGAAGTATATGAATATTGCTGCTGACAAAAATTATTTCAGCATTTAACAATTCCTTAGTCCTTTGAAAGATTTAAATAAGGATTTAATTTAAAGATTAATTTAAAAAATTTTAAGATTTACTAGCTACAAATGGAAGTTGGATAGGTGGTTCATATCTGTGATCCCAGCACTTGGGAGCATGGGCACAATGATTGCTAGTTTGGATTTGTTGGAACTACATAACAAGCAACACCGGATCTTAAATAAACAAAAAGGAAAACAAAAAAAATGATATAGATGAGGACCTTGTATTAACTACTCCTGACTTTGGAAAAATACTACTTTAGTGTAAATTTAAATTTAATTAGAATAGGATCTCATTTGTAACTCTGCCACTAACACTAGGCAATCCTTTGGTTAAGAACTCCTGATCTGGCCATAGTGTACTGGCTAGGCATCCAATCCTAGCACTCAGGAGGCAGAGCAATCTCTATGCATTTGGGGCCACTGTGGTCCACATAGTCTTAGACCATTCAGTGAGACTATCTCAAACAAACAAATAAAAAAGAGACCTCGTGTTTTCGAGAGGTCAGGTAGTTAGCTTATAGTGTAAGTTCTCGCTGCCTAAGCCTGACAACGTGAGTTTAATCCCTGGGACCCAGGTAAAGGTAAAAGGGGAAACCAATTCTACAGAGTTGTCCCATGACCTCCACACACATGCCTGAAACATATGCATCCCTAATTCCACACATCACACACATGTAATAACAATAAAATGAAAGCCCTTTGAATCAGGTGATGTAACGGGGCTTTACTCTGGTCACTGCTATGAACTGAGCACAGGGAGTCAGGGGCTCACAAGGCCTTCTCTCTCCAATGTCCAAATGCAAACTTGGAGTAGGATGCTATTTACAGCCCACTCCCATGGCTCTAAAGACCCACATTAACATTTACAGCTTAAGTTGTAATGATACTATCTTTCTCATAAAAAGAGTAGAAGTTAATTTTTTTTTCTCAGTTTTTTGAAACAGTCTCATATAGACCAGGCTGCTTGGCATTGAACTTCTGCTTTTCCCATCTCTAAATTCTCAAAGCTGGGATTACAGACAAGCACCCCCATACCACCATTTTAATTTAAAAAAAAAAAAAAAGTCTAGTTAACTATAAAGGTTTACCGAAAACATTTAGAACTTAAAAAATTCCCAAAGTTATGAACTGACAGTGTTTCTCTTAATAAATCAATTCTTAGACTTCTATTCTTGAGAGACAGAACCTATCTTGAGGTGGTGCATCTAAGATAAATCTAAGAACTGTTTGGCTTCTTTGCATATAACAAGCCTTGGAAGCAGAACTGATGAGACATGGAAAGTTCCTGCTACTAATACTAAGCTCCTGTCACGTGTCTATGCTGTGCTTGTATGGTACATGCAATCTTTTCTACCTCACTCAAGAATTAAGATTTCAGTTTTGAAAGAAAGAGAACAAGAATCCCAGGGGAATAATCTGCTAGTATCTATACTGAACTTTAAAGTCACATCTTCCACAAGCCCCACTCCTGCAAGCTGGATTTTGCTTCCCTATAAACCAAACTTACTTCTCAGGCAACACGACAGAAACGTCATAGTCTGTTGGCGTCAAACACCGAACTTCTGAGTAAACTCGCTCTCTGAATCCGGGGAAGAGGGAATTTCCTCCTGTCAAAACGATGTTCTTAAAAAAATGTGGCTGCATTTCTTTAAAAGAAGAAAAGAGAGGGAAGAAGAAAAGAAAAAGAGAATTAGAAAAATCTAGTAGTCTCTGGAAAGACTCAGCTGAGTGTGTGAGGATGGCCAGGAAGCCAAACAACCTGGGGTCCATTGTTAAGATTTTAAATTTTTTTCTTGTGTTCACTATGAAGATTCTGTTGCTGTTGGATAAGATAAGGCCCCACTATATGGAAGAGGACGACCTTGAACTGTAATCCTCCTGCCTCATTCCCTAGAGTACCAGGATTATAGACCTGCCCCACTACACGAGGCTACATTTAAGATTTTCCACAAGGCAATAGGCAATAGTGTACATGGGTGGAGACACTAAGACAGTGAAATGTGACCTCATGGGCCTTTAAAACAAAACACTAAACTGGGCAATGGTGGCGCACGCCTTTAATCCCAGCACTTGGGAGGCAGAGGCAGGCGGATTTCTGAGTTCAAGGACAGCCTGGTCTACAGAATGAGTTCCAGGACAGCCAGAGCTATACAGAGAAACCCTGTTTTGAAAAAACCAAAAAAACCAACCAACCAACCAAACAAACAAAAAACATTAAGGTGGGTGAACTACTGACTACCAATCATATTTGTATGGAAGCCATATATAAATAACTTTCTGCAGCAGACTCTGAATCATAATTATCATTCTTCTTTCCTAAAATGAAGGGGGTCTTTACTAGAGATTATAAACTTCTGTAATAAAAAGGCCTTCCTTGGGCTGGAGAGCTGGCTCAGTGGTTAAGAGCACTGACTGCTCTTTCAAAGGTCCTGAGTTCAAATGCCAGCAACCACATGGTGGCTCACAACCATCCATAATGAGATATGACACCCTCTTCTGGTGCATCTGAAGACAGCTACAGTGTATTTAGATATAACAATAAATAAATCTATGGACCAGAGAGATGGAGGCTGGCCAGAGCGAGTGGAGCCGGAGCGAGCAGAGGTCCTGAATTCAATTCCCAGAAACCACATGATGGCTCAAACCATCTGAAAACTAAAGTGTACTCATATACATATAATAAATAAATCTTTTTTTTTTTTTTAAAAAAAAGGCCTTCCTCGGTATTTTTAACTCGTTAGTCCAAATTTCTATGTTCTCACACTGAAACAGATATATCTATTGCACAATACACAGCTTTGATGGGGAAACACTCACAATCTATATAGCCCTTAAACAAAGAAGGCAGGTGTGAGTAAACACACTAAAGGCACAAGATGGCAAACACTAGGCATTACAAGGTGTACCAGTATTAAAAACCTAGAGCACAACTGGAAAACCCAAGAACTAATGGGCACGGCCATCCCACGCCTATGGCTTCTACTCATCAAGGTAAAGTTGCCTTCTGTTAGCCCTGTGTTGATAGTACATGTTATGACTGCAGCTACATATAAATTACATATGAACCAGGAGAATGTGCAATGAAATAGCAGGACTGACTTTGTTTTCATCGAGGGGAAATAACACTGTGTGCACTAGATCTCTTCTGGTGCCATGATTGTTCCTTATAGAGAAAGGAGAAAGGGCTAGAGAGATGGCTCTGTGGCCAAGAGAATTTACTGCTTTTCCAAAAATCCTGAGTTCAGTTCCCACATCCAGTGCTTTGAAACTATCTGTAGCCCCTGCTCTAGGGCATCTTCTGGCTTTTTTTTTGGCTTTTCCAAGACAGGGTTTCTCTGTATAGCTCTGGTTGTCCTGGAACTCAATCTGTAGATCAGGCTGGCCTCAAACTCAGAAATTCGCCTGCCTTTGCCTCCCAAGTGCTGGGATTAAAGGAGTGCGCCACCACGGCCCAGCAATCTTCTGGCTTCTAAGGACACCTGCATGCCTGTGGCACAATTAAACTCAGGCAGACAGACAGACACACACACACAAAATATATAAACAAATACACCTTTAAAGTAGGAAGGCAGAATATGAAAGTACTCTAAAACTCAAGGACATTTAATTTATACTTAAGAAAAATCCAGATGTTACTATCAAACACTGTACTCCAGTCATTTTGATTGTTATTATTTATTATTACAGTGTGCATGCCGTGTATACACACACACACACACACACACACACACACACACACACTCACATGATAGGGGAGGGGCATTCTTGCCACAGTCCAAGTGTAGAGGTCAGAGGACAATTCTGTAACATTATTTCTCTCCTCTTACCTTTATGTAAATTCTGGGGAATTAACTCAGGCTGTCAGGCTCATACACAAAGGCCTGGACCATCTTCCTGTCTATCTTATTAAAAGTAATCCAGATTGCTGGGTGATGGAGATGCATGCCTTGGATGCAGAGGCTTGGATGCAGAGGCAGGCAGACCTGTGAATTTGAGGCTACCGTGTTCTACAGAGTCAGAACAGCCAGTGCTACACAGAGAAAAAGAAACCCTCTTTCATGCCTTAAACTTATGAGTAAGGAAAATAACGATTCGGGGTGACGCCCGAGTCCTCACTGCTTATGTGAGACGAATTTTTGAGCGGGTAAAGGTTACTATCTAAGGTGACCCGCCTACTTTGCGGGATGCCTAGGGATGTGATCTGCCAGGAAAAAAAAAAAAAAAAAAAAAAAAAGAAAGAAACCCTCTTTGAAAAAACAAAAAAAGAAAAAAAAAGAAAAAGAAAAAAGAAAGAAAAAAAGAAAGTGATTCTGTTATTCATAATTCAGAATAAATCAACCAGTCTTTTTTTGTTTTTTCTCTGTGTAGTCCTGGCTGTCCTGGAACTCACTCTGTAGACCAGGCTGGCCTTGAACTCAGAGATCCACCTGCCCCTGCCTCCCAAGTGCTGGGATTAAAGGCGTGCGCCACCACTGCCTGGCAATAAATCAGTCTTATGAACTGCTGAAAAAGCAATCCATCAAAACCTCTAAATTTCAATTCTATGTAAATTTAGATTAAGACTTTCAGTCAAACCTTCTAGCACACACCTATAATTCTAACATTAGGAGCCTGAAGCAGGGAGATCCTGAGTTCTAGACCCATCTGAGCTACATAGCAAGAATGTGCCTCAATAATTAAATAATTAAATAAATAAATATGTAAATAAATAAATAAATAAACAGACTTTTCTAAAATGAACAGAACAATTTAATACTTCAGGAAAGATATATTCATGCTTAAATAGACTATAATGACTTTTTCCAAATACAATTTATGAACCAGAATAAATCAACCAAGAATTATTTAAATGCATTATAGGATCTGGAAATTTATGCCAATAATATAGATGTTATTTTTTTAAACTACTTATGAAACAGTACTGTGATTATGATTTTTCTTTTTTTTTTCGTTTTTGATTTTTTCGAGACAGGGTTTCTCTGTATAGCCCTGGCTATCCTGGAACTCACTCTGTAGACTAGGCTGGCCTCGAACTCAGAAATCCACCTGCCTCTGCCTCCCAAGTGCTGGGACTAAAGGTCACCACTGCCTGGCTGTCATTTTCAAAACTGTTTCTCTTTAACACTTTAACCATCAATGTACCTTCAGGTAGGTTTTGAATTGAATAGACAATGGCTTCTGGGATCCCCATCTCCTGAATGCCGATGTCAGAGGGGTTAAAGAGTATTTCTGGAACAGCAAATCTCTCGTTGGCAAGGCGAAGAATCTGTTCCCCAGATTTATACTTCCCACTCAGCACCATCTCTTCTCTGGGCTTAAAGCAAAGTAAGATAAAGAGCTTAAGTTACATTATCTTGTTCATACAACAAATAATTAGAAATAAATAATACTAGTAGAGTAACCACCTTGTTAGAAGTCTTATGATTCTTAAAAGTTAGAAAATGTGTTTTCTCTCCTGTTGCCATAGCATACAAATAAAACTTAGCTTGAGGTAGAGGCAGGAGGATCTCTGTGAATTTGAGGCCAGCCTGGGCTACATAATGAGTTCCAGGATAGGTGCAGGGAAGCTGTCTCATCTAACAGAAGAAAAAAGAAAAAAAATCAATGTTCCTATGGCAATCCCACCCTGCAGACAATCTACCAGCTACACCCTGTGCATTTTTTAAAAAAGAGATAACAGAGGAGGAAAGTTCATAGTTGACCTGTGATTGTATATGATTCCATTGCTAAATAAAGATGATGCAGTAATAATATCTGCTCTCCTGTATTCCTACCCCATCTAGGTCACTCCCCTACTTCAGAGGTAGACAAGTGATGAAGCTACACTTGCACATGTGGCTGTCACACTCCAGTCTATGGTCCTACCCCCATGCATACATGGGCAGCACTAAATAGACTCGGTTAAAAAAATATATAGCACATTTTGTTTGGAAGGAAAATTGGTGGTAAGGATAGGGAGGAATAGAAGAGGAAGGACAGAGGGTCTGAAAAGGCATTGAATGCATGTATGAAATTCTCAAACAATAACTATCCATTTCCAAATAATTAAGCAAAGACATGCTTTACATTACTGAAATGTTCCCTTTAATGACAACTTGTATTGGGTCTATATAGCAAACACAAACTTTACATGATCAGGTCCATTCTCTTTTTTTATGTTCTGCTAGCCTACCCAGTCGGTGAACTGTGATTCCCATCATTAAAACGATGCTCCTGTTCAGTCTTAAAGTCACTGTTCCCTATAGATTCAGCTATGGTCACTCACTTCATCCAACTGATAGATGTACTTCTCCACCACAACATACTCAAAATATGTGAAGAATATATGGATTACTAATGAGTAATGTATGTGAGTATACACATATATGTGCAAGTACACATATATATGTATGTATGTTGTTTCCTTAATACACATGTAGTCTTCCCCAACCTACAGTGTTCATCACATAGGTACTACCAGTACACCACACAGTCCCTTGTATATGGTAAGTATTCAATATATTCCTGGGGAAGTGGCATGTAAAATAACACAGTGCCATTAACTGTGTTAGACATTCTATGTACAGTATTCCACAAGTCTCACACAACACTCACTAAGAACAGGCATATTGTCTTTCATTCATGGTATAATTAGGCTCAGGAAGGTCACGTGTCTTACTCAAGGTCTATCATACCAGCCCAAAGCACACTGGAAATAGTCTCTTACATTATAGCCTGGATACAAATGATTCAGCTTGCTATCATTTGGGAACATTCTTCTCATAGCATAAATGTTAAACAAAACTTTACAGATAATTATATAATATTTCCAGGAAAACAAAGAAACTATAAATATAAGTCACACCTAGCCCAATTATATAATTGTTAAACAATTGTTGTAGTAAGAAAAATAGTATTATTCTCCATAGAAGAAGTAGCATCCTGTCTTAGGCCGAATGGAAAAGATTCTCTATAAATTTACTAATTAACTTACAACTGACAATAAGCTTGTGTTTAGTTAGGGTTTCATTGCTATGAAGAGACACCATGACCAAGGCAACTCATATAAAGGTTAACATTTAATTGAAGCTCGCTTACAGTTTCAGAGGTTCAATCCATTATCATTATGGCAGGAAGCATGACAGCATCTAGGTAGACATGGTGCTGGAGGAGCCAAGAGTTCTACATCTTGATCCAAGGGCAGCCAGAAGGGCACTGTCTTCCACAGGCAGCCAGGAGAAGAGTCTGGATCACACTGGCCAGACCTGAGCATATATATGAGACCTCAAAGCACTGTCTCCACAGTGACACACTTC
>JADRCD010189441.1:0-23937 GCA_019843815.1 Montemys delectorum
AAAACAGAAAATTTGAAGATCTAATTGAGATGAAAGAGTGGGGGAGGACATACACAGGGGTCTTTGAAAACCCCCTCTCTTATTACCATGCTCTATATACTACGTACAGTTGGCTTCTGATCAACAGGTAGCAGCTGTGACGATTTATGGGGTACAGTATGAATTTTTGATCTGTATACACATGATAAATTCAGTCACCTCATTACCAAGTGCTTATCCTCAACACTTTGAGCAGTGTAGATGATGCATTTGGCCATAAAGTGGGAATACCAGAAATAAACTTATTGTAAAAATCACTATTACTTTCCCCTATGTGGTCTGATGACATGACATAAACATATTTTTATTTGTGTCCCATAACAATGCTTATGAGTAAATTCTCTTGTTATTCCCATATACTCAAGATAAAGAATTTAGACTTTATGTCAAAGCTTTCTCTAAAAACTAAACCTTTAAGCAAACAGGATTTTCTTATTTATTTATTTATTTATTTATTTGTTTATTTATTTATTTATTTTTATAAAGCACTGGTGCGATCCAAACAGTATAGGATCCCTTCCTTGTAGCTCTTTTGCCTTTCTTTCCCTTAAGCAGAACTGAGATGCAGTGTTTGGCACAACCTTCTGAGCGGTTACATTGTGTTACAGTTCTGTAGGGTACCGCTAATGGCCACAAGGAAGTAGGGTCACCTATACTTTCACGCCTGAAACAGAAGGGACTTACCATTGTACTTTCCCCAGCAAGAGCCAATGACAGTGAACTGACATTCATAGATTTCTTGTAGCACATTTGCTCCCAAACTTGAAATGATGCATCTCTGTGTACTTTGCCATTAAACCACCCCCAACTAGTCTCATTACCAACAGTTAGATTTAAATGAGTACTCCACTCGGCATTACTATGTATCCACTTTGATCTGCATAATTTTCTATTCATTTTAAAAATGAGTAACATTTTTACCTTCCCTCTTGGTTATAAGAGAGGAGACTGTGGTAGTGTTTGTACCCTCTGAGTTCATGTTATATCATTTACTACCCCTTGCTCAGACCCTTTATGAAGCAAGTACAGCTTCCAGAATGCAGAATTAGAACATTGGTTTTTTTTTTTAAGTTAATGGTAAATTTTCTATTGATTTACACAGTTTAAGGAAAATCATTCCTGAAAAAAATAAATAAATTGAAGCATCGTGTAAGAACTAGCATTAACTGTATCCTAGATCAGAGAATGATTTCAAATTATTTTGTTCCTTATTGGATTTTTTTGCTCTGTCCTCCAAATTGACTCTTCTCTGTGCTTTCCAGCATGAGTTGCATCTATACTTGGCCATTTTCTCACCCTAGGCAAACACTGATTGTGGTAAGGTGGTCAGCATCATTCTATAGCCTTTGCTCAAACTTTGGCTCTCTACTGAGAAGAGCATATAGGCCTTCTTACCATAGTGAAGTAGAACAGTAATTCAGTTGGTGACAGTGGTTAAACATTATAACATGTTAAATGCCCATGCTGACAATACTGAAATAGGTATCTTGATTATGAAATTGATGCGTGGAGACATGCAATGTTTTGTAGTGAGAATTTAGAATTTTTTGTTTAAAAACATAGCATACGTATTTTTCCCCCATGTGTAAGATACAGAGCTGCTTTAGATTATCCACAGCAGCTGATTATGCCTTGTGCTCTCACGGGGGCCTGATTTTGCCAACCGCAGAGAGTTCCTACAGTTGTGTGACATTTGAAATTCTGGAGACTTTTCGAGAGTATATAAATGCTAGGGCCTGAGAGGTGATGGGGATTGTTGGTAGTGGGTTGTTTTGTTTGTTTGTTGTTGATCGCAGTTTGCTATGTAATCATGCAGGAAGAAGAAACAAGAAGAAATTAGATATCCTAACAGCAGAGATATACTTGCCCCAAGGAATTTGATGTTCCTAATCAGCAAGAAGTAGTCTAACAATAAAGATAATGTCATCTCATTTCCAAACCCTCCACTTTATTTGAGGATCTCTTTCCTTTCCTCTCTATCCTTTCTTCTCTCTTATCTTGTATTAGGGCATTGAAAGGGTAAAAGAAAAAGGGTGGGAAAAGATAGAAGAAAGAAGAACTAGAAAGATGACTGAGCAGTTAAAAGTACTCATTGCTCCTGCAGAGGAAAAATGTTCAGTTCCCAGCACCTGTATCATAGTTTGCAGCCACCTATAACTCCAGTTCTAAGTGATCTGATGCCTTCTTCTGATTTCTGTGGATTCTGCATTCATATTGTGTGCATCCATACACCCAGCCACACATGCATACACATAAAAATAACTGAATAAATCTTTAAAATAAAATATAAATTGTCAGTGAGAAGTTTTAATAAGCACAAAATCAGGTACAATCCTGACATGCTGTCAGAGATTCTCTCAGGACCTGTACCAATCTATTAATTCATACATCAGACTTAACATTGTCAGAACATAGTGGTTCTACTCATTTCTAAGGCTCAAAGTTGAAAGCTACAGAAACAAACAGATTCAGAATAAACGTCTTGGACAGCCTGTGTTAGAACTCTGGCTTGCATAGGATGACTTAAGAGAGCTTGCTAAAAATTCAGATGCCCAGGCTTTGGCTTCAGTCTATATGATCTTAACATCTTGACAGATGCTGAGACATCTGCCTTTTCTCAAAGGGATTCTATGATCTAAACAAGTTTAACAATGCTCTTCTCAGCTGAGTGTATCGTAGTCAGGACTTACACAGTATTCAATCATAATTCATTAGCATGGGGCTTTTACTGCCGTCCTTGAGACGTTACTGTAGCACCTTCACTCAGGAGTAACATAGAAGTTTTCTGTATTGCATTCAGTGATAGAACTGGCAATGTAAATATTTAATAAATATATGCTAATTAAATTAGTATTTAATTCAAGTAGGTGTGTTCTACCTTTTACACAGTTACCTAGATCAAAAACTGGGACAAAATATTGATAAAATTTTATTATATCTAGATTTGAATTAGTTACAGCCCTTTGAAAAGGAATAATAGAGGAAAGCTGAGAGATAAAATCTTCCATGCAGATGATCAATACTTATCCCTCTTATCTAAAGTGACTTTTACATCATTTGTCCAAATCTTTGCTCCATTTAAATGAAGACTAAATAAGTTAGCCAGTGAATGACTTCCTCCTCAAAAGCAATTAATGAGTAAATGCAAAGTTACAAAACTTCTGATATGTTATTCCAGCCATAGAAACTACCATTTTCACTGTCTAGTTGGAAACAAGGTCAGTGCTGCCCACATTTGATAGTTTTTCTTCTTTAGGAATATGTAGACACTATCAGAGGTTTTCTGCACACATTTATTCATACATTATACAACTTGAGCATCACACACTGTGAAAAGCAGATGAAATCCTGAGAGAATACGTATTTTTGACATGAGCACGGTCATGACAAGGTTCTCAATGCCTCAAACCCATGGGATGGCAATATTTTCCCTACATCAGGCTCAGCAGAAGATCCAGGACTTCTCCTGGTCCTGGTACAGAGGTTAATAGCATATCAGAAAGTAAAACCCCACTGTGATTCCCTTGTCCTTGATTACTCTAGCTTGAGACAGGGATACTCCGTAGACCCTTGGTCCTTCCTGTTGTACATAGTAAACACAGTGGGCTTCCTTGCCTTCTGCATGTGCAACTCCATCCTCATTCCTCATGTATCCAGTCAGATCAAGTTCAAAGCACTGTAAGTTGCAGCAGTATATCCACTTGTACTACTCTATAGATAAATCCTCCATTCTATACACAAGAAGTAAATGAGCATTTTGACCACAGAGAACACTTTTCCTTGACCAACTAGAAGCACAGCTCAGTGTGGTGTCTCTCAACTTTAATCCCAGTAGTCAGAAAGCTGAGGCAGGAGGAGTGCCATGAGTTTGAGATCAGCCTAGTCACTTAATGAGTTCCAAGTCAGCCTAACTTGTATTATAAGATTCACCAGAAAGATTATAGTATGTATTTTTATATAAAAATACATTTGAAGATACATTTCAATATTTTCTATTCAGAAAGTATTTCACTAGAATCTATTAAAATAAGCTACCATAGCATATTAATTTTAACTTTCTTATAGTCTGGTATATACATATACACAGCAATACATATAAATATATATGACAATGATACATGTAAGTGATATTTATGTGTGAGACCATGTATGCACATTCATATGAATGTATATAAATACATGCTCACATGACTTACATAAGGCAGGGCAGTTGAAGCTGTTCTTGTATCTAAAGAAGGGCTCAGATCTCGCTCAGGCACACCAACAAAGCTATGAGTCTTTCATCTTCTGTGAAGAATCTTAGCAGCATTTCTAAAAGAGCCCTTTGTAAACATCTTCAAAGATAAATTAGTAACAACAAATGAGATTTGAATATCCTTGCCTGTAACAAAGAAGAGGAGGTGGAACTTGCCCTTCTTTATAGGACAGAGCTAAAGATGACCTTGCATCTGGACACTCAAGCAGCTGAAGAGGCGCCAATTTAGTTTTTCAAGGGAAGTAATCAAGTTAGTATACTGCCTTGTGCCACCATGCTGAGGAAAACAAATTTCTATTTCTATTTCCAAACTGAATTATTGCAAAAGTGAAATTCCTCCCCAAATGTACAAAGAATACACACGCCATTTCTATTGCATTTTCTACACACGTTCACCTTCAAGCAGTATTTTGAAAGTAAATGGATCCAGACAATTGTGAGGAGTTTGCATCTGACTCACTGCCATGCTTCAAATTTGAGGTACCCAAGACTCAAAGTGTTTGCCTTGCATTTATGGTGATCTTGAATTACCACAGAGTTGAAATTGTGTTTTTCTGGGCATCTTGTAATATATATTCTAAGGGGAAAGAAGGAATAGGTCATTATTCAGAACAATTTACTCCAAGATGATGGATCAAAAGAATTGCCGCTGAGCGATCACTCATTCTCAGCCAAGATGGGCAACGTTTGGAATACAGGTTGACAAGAATGTCTGAAGTGACATTTGTGCCCTGCTAGTGCCACCATCATCCTGCAGCGTCCTTTCTCATTTTCTTAGAGCAGTCATGGAGACTGAGCACAAAGAATAAATGACTTGAAAGAAATGAAAAAATATGTTGTCACAGTATCAAAGTGGGTATAAGATGCATAAGACAAATATGAATATATTCATCTTCTTGGTGCAAGAAAGGAGGGTGGATTCCGGAGATTAGGTATATCATTACAATGTTAGAAACTTAAAACAGGATAAAGCCAAAATTACTGAGAAATTTTCTATTGAAAAACACATATAATTTTAAGAAAACAAAGACCTCATCAAAGCTAACCTTCAGTTATATTCTACATGAAGATCAACGTTTGGATGCACAGTCAGCTAGAAACATGCCTTCAACTCCCAGCTGGGTAGATGTAGCTCCCACTCTCTGCCAAGTTAGATAAAGTGAGTTTGGCAGGGTATATGGGCCTTTTGGGAAAGACCTTAGAGCCCCATCTGTTCTATTTCTTTTAAAGATCCCATTGCACTTTTTTTAAAGAGTAGACATTTATTTTGGAGCAAATTTGGGCTACCATGAGAGAGCTCCAGACGACAGCAGTGACCTTAGTTCATATTACAGCAACTTCTGATATTATTTACCAGCACCCCTTCCAAATCCCCTTCAACTTCCCCTTCTACCTAGGAACCAGCTATTCAACCTCTTTCTTCCCATTTACCACCAACACTGTTATTAACTCCTCTATCTTAGTCTTCCCCATCCACTTCCACAAACTACACACCTGCTTCATCTCTATTACAATAATACCACTATTGTATTCACCACTGGAAACATCACCTCTACCAAACCACTGCCCTTATACCATCTTCTCTCCCCTTCCCCTTTCCCTCTACCACCATGACCACAACCACCAACACAGCTACCACCTCCATCACCTTCACCTAAATCACTGCCTTCCTAACACCTTCACATCCCACCATCCTCCCTCTGTCTACTATTTTACTGTCTCCAACACTATCATTGTCTCTACCATCAGCAACATTAACACCAACACTGTTTCTATCTAGATCACTACCTACCTGTACTCTGCCTCCAACCTCAGCTCTTTCCACCTCAGCCATCACTCACATCACCTTTGCTTCTCTACTACTTCCATTTCCTCTTCCTATGTCAGCACCGAACTCCCCAGTGCTACCCCAAAGTCCCTTTCCCACCTCTCTACTCCACCTCCACTGCCATCACTACCACATTAGTATAACTGGTTTTTAATTAGGTTAGTGAGATGATACAGCAGGCTGCATGAGCCTGATAATCTGAATAGGATCTTCAGAACTGGCTGTGGAAGGAAAGAACCCCCTCCTGAAGGTTGTCTTCTGACCTTCCAATGCTTATTTGCAGCATATGCATGCCATAGCCACAAATAAACAAGTGAGCTGCCTCAACAAATATCCAGGCTTCCTTTCCACAAGTGCCTCTGCTAGGGGTTCCTTCTCCATTGCTTGCAGCAGACTGGAGACCCCTCCTAGCCTGGTGTAACACATGCTTGTCACACAGATGTCATAGCCAGCGAGGCTGGCGAGGCAGGTGTGGCAGTTCCCGTTTTTTTTTTTTTTGTTTTTGTTTTTAAGACGAAACTCCTCAATATCCCTCCGGGCACTGGACAGGGATCTCAGGATGGTCCTGAAGAGACAAGGGAAAATCATAAATACTGCTATAATGACCACAAAAGCAGCTGCAGCAATGATTATATAATGCCACCAAGTCAGTGGGTTAAGGGAGGAGATATTTTTATATAATTGTTGAGCCAAATCTTCAAATCCATATGAATCTATCTATTGTTTACTCATCTCTGAGATCTCTTCTTGCAAAGCTTGTAAGTCATAGGTTATATTATTATCCTTCCATATGCCTTGTAGGTGGGCCTTAGTTCTTTTCCACTCATCTGATGCATTATACTTAGCTGGAGTAACACAAATATATTTAAAAGAAGCATGACATTTAGTAGCCATTCTGATTTTTAAGCTAGCTACATCCTGGCCTAGTGCTAAAACCACATTCTCTAGAGCATTCAGTTTTGCTTCTAGTTTTTTATCTATAATGTGTTGTTCTGCTAAGGCTAGAGAAATATTCTTATGCATTGCATGTACACACACAAACACACACACACAGACACACACACACAACAAACACAAACATACACACACACACACATACACAAACACACATCAGCAATAAGTTTAAAAAGTCCTACAATTAAAGACTAGAAATTATTCAGTTAGGCACAGCATTGCACACCTAGAACCCCAGCTACGAGTGAGAGTGGCGTAGGAGGAGTACCTGCTTATAAGGCGTGACAGGAGATCAAATCAAAGTTAAAACCAACGACAGTTAACTTATTAGACTTTTAGAAAGTGCAAGCTACTAACCAAGCTCCCTGTAAGGGGATGCAAGCAACTCTGTGAGACTTACTAGGGTTTGTGTAGTTCCCATCATCCCTCAGCTTCTCAGACTGAGGTAGCCAGTGGTGAATGCTCGTTTTAACCCAAATGAAGCCGGAGGTGCAATGGCACTTCACAGGACCCGGCTAATGGCTATGGCTTGTCATGACATCTCTTTGGTACGCTCCAGTATGACCTTGTCAAAGTTAAAAGCTCATAAAATTCCTATTTACTCTTTATGGCATTACAATTCTGCATAACAGTGCTTAAAACAAAAACACGATATAATTATATTGTCAATCAAGCAGCTAAGAAAGGCATTTTCCAGCAGCCTCATACCTAGCAAAGTGTAAATAATTTATAAAACCAGAAGTCATGACTAAGTGGCAGTGTTTGGGGGCTAGTTAAGCACTTGTCACAGTGCTGGAGTTGTAGAAAGCTGGGCAAGGGGAAAAAAAACCCTGCTTGTTTACTTTTAGCATCTGAGTGTAAAAAATTGTCTCTTGCGCTCGCCGTGTCTCCATTTGGGCTCTAATAAAAATATCAAATTGTCAATAGAAATGTGAACAGGTGTGAGTGAGAGGAATAATGATGTTTTATTCATACACATTTCCAGCCCATTTAACTTCATCCAACAAACAACAAAAAATATTTTCTTCATTACCTCCAATTAATGTAAATGTCAAATGTGCTGAATATGTTATCACACTGATAATTTGTTGTGTTGATTGATTTGTAGGATGTTGAGGATTAAAGTAACAATTTTTCTTACTTGACTCACAACTACATGCTGTTATCTGTCACCTCTGGATTATGTAAATAGCAAATTTGTTTCCATTAGACCTAACACTAATTCTGGTAAATACGATTTTCAAAGTGTCAGGGATATCTGAGATTCCCAGCTTTTCCCTTATCATCAGTTATTTTATTAATTGGTAATAAGAGTGTATCAGTTCAAGAAAAATATACATCTTATTCATGCTAAGGACCAAAAGTGTTAGTAGTATTAAATACAGATAGTTTAATTCTATGTTTTACAGTTTTTTGGTGCTTTAGCGTATACTTATTCACTATGCTCTCTGGCATCTTTCTCTCATATGACATAAAAAATAAAACAATATACACATTGTACAACTTTTCTCTAATTGTTCTTTAATTCTTCTGACAAGTATTTAATCCTTTCATTCGTCAAAATTAGAGTGAAAAAATAAATCTGTGGTCAGTTTTCAAAGACAAGATTCAGTAATATGTTTAATAGATTTCTTATTCTGATGATGAAGAATTTTTTAATTTAGGTATCAATAATTTTTATACCCACATTTAAAGGTAAGTAGGAAATGGAGGCAATTTTCTTCGTGATTCAGGAGAATAGTCTAGTGCATAATTTAAAATAATGTATTTCCATTGTCTAGCTATTTCAATTAACCTGGCTATGTTATATGGGGAATGCATGATGATCAGAGGGTCTCTGGATACATGTAGCTACACGGATAAATCTTGACTCCATTACTTTTTATCACGATGAGAAACAGCCGGGACTTCTTGTGCCCTGCCTCTTTGGTCTGTGCAATGGAGACAACATGTGTAAGATGCTCGATATCTCTGAACCCAGGTGACTCTACCATCTATTCCTCACTGCCAACTTCTCATTCTTCTAGGTGTTTCTTTCCTTGTTTAATTTCCTATGTGTAAATGTCATCTAAATTTAGATGACCTATAATTCCCCAGAAATGGGATCTTTGGAAAGGCCTGCTTACCTATGTGGCTGATAAGAATTGAACACTAAGTAACTCCACATATAGAGAGAACATATCAAATTCTTTACTTTGCAAGAACCTTTTGCTTAATTTCTTCTGGTCACTTGCTTGTCTCCACATTCAGGTCTACACTTCCAGGAGCCCGTGTAGAACTCTGGATGGCATGAGGACCTGCATGCAGGAGGGTCATCGGTGCTGTGAGCCATATTTAGTTATGATCTTAATTACACTGTCCTAGGATGGCAGTGCAGCTCTCCCATATATGTCTCTTAGTCTTTTGATATTGCCATTTTATTCTTGATACCTCATTATCTTCCCTAGGCCTCTTTACCTGGGAGGAGAAAGCAGGCATTCCCTATAATTTGAGACTCCTCAGACATCTCAGAGATTTTCCCATCATCTCTCAGCCAGAGCTTAAATGATAAGGCTCAGGCTGGTGAGATTGCTCGGAAGGTTAGGACACCAGCCAATAGGCTTGAGTTTGATCCCCAGGTCCTATATGATAGAAGGAGAGAACTGATTCTCAATTGTCTTCCAGCTCCCATGTGTGAGTATTGCCATGCCTGACCCTCACACATTCTGAATAAATGTAGTACATTTTCTAATTTACTTTTCTTGCTCCTTTTCATTTAAGAACTCTGAAAAGCAGTAATTTTTTTAACCTCAGCTAGGAATTTTTCCTCAGCTTTGTTCTACTTCCTGAAGCCTCACATTGTGTCTTGGAGTAATGATAAAAGAACACTAAACTGGACTAGTAGAGCCAAGGTTCCTACGATATAAAACAAATTCAGGAAAAGAATATATACACTGAGTAGTAACTTGCTACAGGTAGGTTCAGAAGATAGATAGACAGAGAATAAAGTATTAATATTCACTCTGTTAACCAATAATCCATATACCTGCACTTCTAATATCACCTTCTCCTTGCCCAAGAACCACAGCTTAATAACAGACTGAAATGAAGGAATGAAGGGTCCAAGGAGAGGAAAGAGAGGGCAAGGTTGAAAGAGAAATGTCTTAGCCATAGTATAAGGAAGGGCTCACCAAGGAAGCACCTTCTAATTCTCTTATCCTGGAGACATTGCACACTATGGAGACACAGGGACAGGCGTGAGAGCACCTGTCCTTTACCTTTCACAGATGCCCTACAGGTTATAAAATGGATTCTACAAGGATGAGACAGCTTCTGGCTCTGTTGACTACAACACAAACCATGAGGTGAAATGGCTTAGTGGGTAAAAGCAGAAACCACAGAAACTGGACAACTCAAGGGTGCACGAGAAAAATGCTAGGCTCGAGAATGTGCAGAAAGCTCACAGTTCTGCTAGGGTGAAGTACCCAGCACAATAGCAGAAATAACAAGAAAATTCCTTTCTCAGCAAGGTAAAAGGCAAGAACTGACTCTCAAGTCAAAAACAAAATACCTTGCCTCTCCCCCCCGCTCTATCCATCCTTCCTCTGTCTCTGTGTCTCTCTGTGTCTCTGTCTCTGTCTCTGTCTCTGTCTCTCTCTCTCTCTCTCTCTCTCTCTCTCTCTCTCTCTCTCTCTCTCAGTTAAAACTTCTGTTTTAACAACTTATTTAGAATCATTAAGTGACCACTTGCCTTTACATTTCTTGTTAGTACACATATTCAGGGGTGTATAGATTCCTGGCCCCTTTCCTTGAAGGCAAGGTATCCCTAAGGTCTGAACTGAAGAAAAGGGCTTCAAAACTGTCAGTGCCCATGGCTGAGCTGCTAGGAGACTCCAATGGAGTGAGCAGTAGCTACGTTGCTAACATGAGTCCTCAGTCCTCTGACCCAGCAGAAGTGTCAGGCTTTCCTTCTTAATGCCTTTTGTCATCAGTGTGACTATAGAAGTCTGGTCAGATTTCATGTGTCACTGACTTAGTCAATCAGGAAAGCATTCCTTATGCCTGGAAACATTATGAACAGCCTTCTCTAGGCAACATTCCTCTCAGGCATTCTAGAATCACAGGCTAAAGTCATAACCCCATAGTCAGCAGCGTAAAACAAGAGTATCTGATAATGAGGTTCATCTCTGGCCCACCTTCTGGGAGATGCAGGGTGAACTATGAAATTTGATTGCATGATAAAACAGCAGCAGCAGCAGCAACAACAACAACAACAAAAAACTCTACACATATCTGTATTCATATAGATACACAGATATACTCAATTGTAAAAAAAAATAACAAACATCAAACCAAACTAACTAAACATTGCTCATGTATAGCTAACCTTTTATGAATTTTAACATAGCACTTAGGAATACTGTAAATTTTCTCTACTATGTGAACCTTCATTTTGTTGATGATTAATCTGGCATGGCATATGAATACAGTCAAGAAAATGGATGGTTGGCCATATATCATGGCTGCCTTATATAATCAGGACATATATGTGAAGATACTCTGAAAACAGTGTTAGATACTTGAAAAACAAAGAATAAAAGGGTGCAGATAATTTGTATAGTTTTAGAGGCAAATAGAGAGAATAAAGTGTGTCCCATAAATGAATGAGCAACAAATGCTTTCTGTATATTGCCCAGGTCAGGGGAGAAAGCAGAGGCTAATCTGGAATTTGATGTTCACCATGAATTATTCTTAAAGATAATCTTATCAAAATATGCAGATTCTGAAGCTGTGATATCCAGGAGCCAAGCTACAGTTGAGACTTTGCATTATATAGTATTAGGTTTGAAGTGCAGTTAGAAGACACTCTGTGGTAATAAATATTATGTTCAGTGCTTAAAGGCAGCACTTCACTAGGCTCTTGAGACTCACTACAAGATAGGCCAGCCTTGGTGGCTCCTTACTGGAGGGTCATTCTGCCAACTTCAGAAATACTTTAGGATGAATAGGGAACTTCCCTTTATTTTATATTCTGTCTCCAAATTAAAAATAGCCTTTGAGGTTTGAAATAAAACAAAATGGCCTTTAGGAGCCAGTGCTAGGTCACAACTTATTCATTAAGCCTGAACTTAAATGTTCTCAGAGCATTTATTATGATTTTTCTAGTAGCTAGAATTTCCACTGAAGAAAATCACAATAACTAGGAAAATTTCCAACAGGGAAACTAAGATCCTAACATTACCTTATATGATGAGAAAGTGGGTATAAAAATATAATAACAATGGGCAATGCTAGCCCTCTGCAAATTATATTTACTCATGGAGAGATTTGAGAATGATTTCTTCTGACCAGCATACCATGGTAAATATTTCAAGAAAAGCAATTGCTTGTAAGTCTGGGAAGTGAACCAAGCACCAAAGAGATCCTACAGTTTTTAATAGCTCAGTATTTTGCTTAATAAAGATCATGATGCTTAATTGCATATTGATCCTGGAAATTTTTTTATATGCTCTTCAGTCTATACATCAGTGAAAGACATTAGCAGCACATTCTATGCTAAGCACACTTAGAACTTGTGGTGGTCCATGCAAAACAAAGGGCTTTTTTTTTTTTTTGAGTTACTTGCAATGAAGCTTGGGAAAAAATTAATTTAAGGGAGAAAAAAACAGTAATATGTAACATATATTAAATGAATAGTCCACACATATTTTAAGTGAGAAAATAATTTTGAAATTTACAAATGACATTAGCCTGAGTGAGATTGTTTTAATCTTTGGTAAGCTTTTTGCTGAAGAAGATTTTAATAATCAAATATCCAAAAACGTATGTGAGAATAGTTTTTAAAAAGATAACATAGACAAAAACACTTGCTTAAAAATGATACTTTATGGTAGATATGAAACAATGCATGCTGTCAAACTTTTCACTGATATATTATCATTGAACAAAAGTAGACTAATAGGAAATAATGAGTATGTGGAATTCCACGTGTTTCATCATATTAGAGAAGAAAACGAAGTAAAAGTTAAGAGTGTTCTCATAAAGCCATCAAAAATATTTGGCATTGCTTTATCCTAAAAGGATGAAGCAAAAGAACAGGAGATTATAGGCTTCAAAGTTTGGAGAACCAGTTTAACCACTATCCTGTGGACAGAATATAGATGAAAGTCACTGAGTGTTAGACAAAGCTTACTGTGAGAAACACTGTCAAGAAAATAATGTGGACAGAGTTGAATTCTAGAAGGAACTTTTCCATGTAACAAAAGGTTATTCAACATAAAAAGCATGACTTCTAATGCATGCTGTAATAATGCAACTTTCACAATGAGTCAGTGATTACTCTGAAGCCCACATTTTTTTTCTGATAGTATCCCATGAGGTTTAGTGGAAGAGAGGGAATGCCAACAGTATTGTAGTTAAACCTCATGTTGATGCTGAGTATTAACTGTCAATTTGACAGAATCTAGATTCTTATAAGTTACAGTGTTCTGGGCCTACCTATAGGAACATTTTCTTAATTCCATTAATAGAGTTGGTAGACCTACATGCTGTCCTGACTCCAGTTCCTGTCTAGGATCCTGTGTAGAAAGTCAGCTGAGAAGCATTCATCCATTCATTGCTTGCTTCTTCAGTTGTGAGTATCCTAGGACCAAGTGTTTCAAGCTCTCATTTTGTCTTTCTGCCATGATAGATTATACCTTGTATTGTAATCTAAAGTAACTTGTCCTTCCAGAAGTTGTTTTTTCAGTGTGTTATTACAAAAACAGGAAAAGAAATCAACATGAGCTTGATATTAGTCATAAATGACTATACATCTACTATACTTAAACGTACACAATGTAACTTGCATTTAGTCAGCTCCAAAGGAGGGGTAGGGTATTCATGACTATATGATTATTTCTTTCTCTAGATGTGTTCAATAGAGTAACATGAAGTATGTTCCCTAGGCTAAATACAAACCACGTTTAAAGAGAGGTTTTAGATAGAAACAAAAAGAACTGTTTGTACAATACTGACGAAGACAAGAGCCTAAGGGAATTCCATTTAATTCTTGTTAAAATATTTACTAGTGTTTTAGAAGAATTGTGAGAAATTCAAATGTCTCCTGTATTCACGAGCTCTCTGGTGCTATAGTAGAAGTAGAACATGCCTACTTGTGTCTGGAAGCATGAAGCATACAGTTCTGGGGAAAAGAAGGCCAGTCTGCAATGGTTGAGATGTTTGGCAGGCACAGTGCTCTTTTTTTGAGTCTGTGGGAACAGATCTTTTATATACACATTATGAATGTATCCATAGGGCTCCCAGATATGAGCACATAGAGGCAAAAGGACATAGCTATTCTGTTACTCAGGTGAAAACAACAAGCAAGAGAAATTTCCAGCCAATTATGTATTTAGCCATTAATTGAATATATGCAGTGCTTCTGACAATGTTCTAATACAGAAAAACATTATTAATGAAAAAAATCAATTAATAAATGGTGAATGTAGGTTTGATGGCTCATGGACATGATCCAAAACCTCAGGAGAGAGAATGAGGATCATACACTGAGGCTAACCTGACTTGCCTCAGATACAAGTGCTGCCAAAACCAAAGAGGGAGAGGTAGGAGACAGACAGAGAACAGGAGAGAAACAGAGAGAGATGAAGAGAGAGATGGTGAATGGTAGTGGAGAGGGAGAGAGGAAAGCAAAGAGAAAGAGACAGAAACAAAGTGAGATATGGGGGGGGGGGGTGACCATTGCTAAAATAGCCCAAATTCTCATATAAGCAGAGTAGATACCATGGATTCCTGAAAGAAATGTCATTTACATGGAGACTTGTTAAGGAAATTGGGGACACTGAGAGACTTGCTTCTCCTAGGCCTAAATTTAGAATGACACAACAGCAAAGAAAAACATCCAGCACTTGAGAGAAATGTGAGTAATAACATGACAAGGACAGGGTGGTGTGTGGATATGGATAAGTAAAAGCTCTCAAGGCCAGAACCCATTGTATAGATGTTGGCTACAAGGAGCTGAGCAGCCCTGTTCTATGGCTCAGGTTCATTGGGTAGAGGGGAAGTTCGAAGAAAAACTGGATGAAGCCTGCAGATCTAGCTGACTCCTTACAGATTCTAGTGTCCCCCACTTGCCTGACTTCCCCTGAATTCTTTATTTTCCTGTCAATCCCATTGCAATTGCTTTCATCTCTCCAACCTCTCTATTTTGAATTGCTGTCTCTGACTCTTGATTCTTTTCTGTCTATGTCTATCCCCAGTATAATTACTGATTCCTAAGGCTTCAAACCCAATGCATTGCAGCAGAATGTTCCCAACATATCTCCATTGCTCCTATACAGTAGCATTGCATCTCTACTAAAATTCTCTGGTGTATCTCATTACCCATTTTAAATGAAGTATATATTCCATCCATCCTTGCCTACTTTTGAGCCCCATCAGGCAGCTTTTCGTATGTGCTCTGGTTCCTGGCCATGTGTCTTCCATTGCATTTGAATAACTAAAGTCACACGCATTCGGAAAACAGAGAACAATTGGTCTCCAGGTTTACTGTGATATAAAAAAAAAAAAAAAAGCTACGAGGCATGCTGAAGCAGAGTTCTAGGAAGGTAGATGTAAGGCTGTTGTTAGATGGGTTGTAGATATTATTTGAACTTGTTCAAATAGATTTTTTTCTCATACAATATGTCCCAACCACACTTTCCTCTTCCTTTACTCATCTCAAGGGACCCATCTCCACAAACTCTACTCCCTCTCCATTACCTCTTCAGAAAAGAGAAGGCTTCTAGGAGAAGTGAACCAAACAGAACAAAAGAAGGTATAATAAGACAAGGCAAAACCCTCATATCAAGGCTGCACAAGGCAACCCAACAGGAAGTAAATAGTCTCAAGATCAGACCAAAAAGTAGGAGATACAACCTTTCCCACTGGTAGGGTTCTCACAGAAACACCAAGCTAACCATCATAAGATATACACAGAGGACCTGGTGCAGACTCTTAAAGGTACTGTGCTTGCCATTTCACCCAATGGGAATCCATGTGAGCACGGTGAGATGGAGTAAACATTAAAGGCTAGACTCACAACCAAAAAGGTGACTTCAACTTTTAAATCACATTTCTGCCTAAAGAACCTTCACATGCACTTTGTGATCTAATGATTTCCTTCTCGAGTCTACAAGAGATAATGTCTTCACTCTTTCAATATGGTCTATTCGTGCTTCTTTCTCTTAAGTTTAGTTTCCCCCAACATGCCCTCCACCATCTTTGGGAGTGAAAAGAAAGGACTTTGAACCAGAGTAGTGTGTACTTTGGAATTGCCTCAAATTTACTGTGTAGCTCAGGATGACCTTGGATGTCTGAGTGTCCAGCATCTACCTCCCAAATACTAGCATAACAGGCACACACCACCATCATTAATTATGTAGTATTAGGAGGTCATAACCCCGGGGTTTTGTGCTTGCTAGGTACTCTATCAACTAAGCTATATTCCCAGTCCCTCTTTGAAATTCTATGTAGCCTTTCTCCCATATCCTTTTTTCTGTTATTATTAGCTAGTCTTTGGTGTTTTCTATAGTCAGATACAATATTCCATTTGTGTTTACTACACTGAAGTTGGTGGTGATGAGTCAAAGACTTCCTTCCTCTATTTCTTATTCTATGTATAAGTATGTCACAGTACCTGCTACATAATGTAGCTTTTTTTTTATTATCTACAGAATGCCTGTATGAAGTCCTTAATGCCAAAGCTTTTGAGTGAAGTGATATAGTGGAGAAATGTCACAAGGTCAATACCATAGAATCGGTTCTCAGGTATTCCTAGATAATTTTGAGAAATTACTAAAGCATTTTCCTACCAAAAATTCTAGACTTTCAGTGAAAGCTAAAAACTTTTCCTTTTGGGAGCTGGAGAGACTTGTCAGTTGCTTCCCTCTTTAAAAAAATTGAGTTTGGTTTCTGGTATTCACATTGTCTATGGTAAAGTTCTATAATTTCAGTTCCAGGAGATCTAATATACTCTTTTGATATCCACAGGCACCAGACATGTAAGTGATATTCATACAAATATATAGGGAAAATACTCATACATACATATAATATTAAAAGAAATATTTAAAAAGAAATATTGTTGTTTGTTCTGCCCAGAAGATGGGCTCTGGAATCAATACAGAGTCAAGATTAAGAAAAAAGTTTTTTAGAATTATTTCCCTAAAAATCATATAGTTTATAAATCTTTAGAAATATGATCTCTTTAGAAACCTAAACTCTTGATTCACAAGAAAAGCAGTATAAAAAGAAATAAAGTACTTTCAAACACCCGTAAAATGATGCTATTATCTCGGGTCCTTGAGACTCCATTTCTCTCTCCAGCCATTCAGTAGAGAGCATCATGACAAACCTCACGCCCTGGCCTACCGTGGAGAGATTTGTTGTATTCTGAGGACTTTGTTTAATGAAGCAAAGGTTTTTACTACTTACAAATGTTAAGAACTCAGGCAGAGTTCAGACAAAATAAAACTATCCAAGTGCAACTTCACTGGAAATCACGTCAAAGTAGTATCAAGAATTTGTTGTGGACTTTCCCTCAAGGCTTCCTTTGCAGATAAAAAGAGAGAAAGAAAGGAAAGGATGAGTGGAGAGGGCATAATTTATAGAAAATGTCTGCTCATTTAAAGTTCATAAAATATAGGATTGCAAGAAAAAAGCTAATTACAAATTAGGTATATTGGAAATACAATGAAAATCTATTTCTGAGTGGTGCTTAGCCTGTTCCTATTTTTCATGGAGTACATGGTTAATGAGGCTCAGTTACTTTCTCTTGTATTCTATCATTTTCCACTGGTTCATAAATTAAACAGTGCTCTTCTAAATCCTCTACCCCCTCTGCTTTTCTCTTATTTGCTTATACAATCTAAATTTGTGTCAACCAATATGAGCATTTTGATTATAAACAAGAGTAAAAGATCTCCAAATGCCTGTTAGCACATACAGCAGCATATTTTGTAATATTTCCTTCTGGCTTTTTTATTCTCTTCACAAATCTATCAGCAGTATAACATTTCTTTTTGCCATCACATGAACTTGGTATTTTTAACTAGCTTGGGATTAGCTTTCAGTATGCTCTTAAGGCATTAAGGCTTTGCTAAGCAAAACAGGTCCTACTAGCTTCCACTAAAGTAATGGAATATATTTTTAAGCATATTCTTTTCATTAAGAAGATTTTCCACTTGTAATTCTTTCCCCAAATCTCTTTCCTGTGGTTCAGTGTTGGCATTATATGTATGAACACTTTTTTTTTTAATTTATAAATAAGTATCTGAGAGATCTTGGGGTTAGTTGAGACTGCTAGTCATCCTATGGGGATGCCTCCTCAACTTCTTCCATCCTTTCCCTAATTCAATCACAGGAGCTCCTGACTTCAGTCCAGTGGTTGGGTGTAAGCATTTGTGTCTTGTCTCAGTCAGCTGCTTGGTGGGCCTCTCAAAGGACAGCCTTGCTAGGCTCCTGCCTGTGAGCATACCACAGCCTCAGTAATAGTATCAGGCTGTGGAGCCTCCCCTTGAGATGGATCCCAAGTTAGGCTGGTCACTGAACCTCCTTTCCCTCAGTCCCTTCTCCATTTTTGTCCTTGTAGCTCTTTTAGACAGGAACAATTCTGGGACAGAGCTTTTGGCTGTGGGATGCCAACCCCATCCCTCTACTTGTCCTGTCTTTCTGCAGGAGATGGACTCTATGAGTTCCCTCTCCCCACTGTTGGGCATTTCACCCAAGGTCCTTCCCTCTGAGTCCTGAACCTTCCTCACTTCCCAGGACTTTGGTAAATACTAGAAGGTTCCCCTGACCCACAACCTCTCACCTCCCAAGGTTGCAAATTTCCATTTTCTGATGGCCCTCAGGGCCTCCTTCTTGTTCCTTACCCCTAATACCTGATCTCAGACACTGAGCCACCAACCAGGCAGCATGCACTAGCTTTTATGAGGCTCCCGATACATATACAGCAGAGGACTACTTGATCTGGACTCAGTGAGAGAAGATTCACCTAACCCTAGAGAGATTTGAGGCCCCAGGAAGTAGGGAGGCCTGGCAGGGTGGAGTGGGCAGGAGGCGGTGTGGAGATATCCTCTTGAAGAGAGTGGGGGAGTAGGAATTGGATGGAGAACTGTACGGGGGGGGGGGGGGGGGGGGGGGGGGGGGTGGACTGGGAGGGGAGTAACAACTGGACTGTAAGAAAAGATTAAAGGTAAATATTAAAAATATAAATAAATAAAAATAAAATAAAATAAATCCGTACTTATGTACTGAAAATGTTAATAAAAGTTGGTGTCACATTTAAGTTATAGCATGTTTGATTAATTAACTAGCTAGTTTGAATAGAAAATAGGATATAGAACCTAACATCATAATCGTCACAGGTTGCCTAACTTAGAGATAACATCAAATCCTAATGAGTGCTACTTATTGCTGTCCAAATAGCAAGGAGGTATTAAGGTTGCAACCCCTGATATCTATAACATTTAGAGTGAAGCCAGTAAAATAGGAATTTAAATGCTGGTATGTAAATTAGAAAGTTAAGGTAGATGGGTAAACTGGTTAATGGATAAACTATCTATAGTATATTCATGGCACAAGAAAAACAAACCTACAGATTCTGGCTATGATTGAGGTGAATCTCAAAAATACTATGCCAAGAAGCTAGACACAAAAACAACATATGCCTCATGCCAAATTATTTGAAATGGCCTGAAAATCAAAATTGCTGAACCCTGATCCTGGACTAATGTTTGGCTGGGCTGGTTGGAAAAAAGATTAACTACAAACAAGTTGAAAGTTAGAGACATAAAAAAGTATTTTAAATATTGACTGTGCTGATTGTAATTTGTACAATGTTTACCAAAACTCTTGGACACTTCTAAGGATAGTTTCATATTTTGCAAATTGTGACTTAATAACATTGAAAAATATAGATATTGTGGGATATATACTAAATATTAATAGTTATTAAGTATTACTGTTAGCTAGTTTTATATCCACTTAACACAAACAAGAGTCATTTCAGAAGAGAGATTAAAATTTGAGAATATTCCTCTTAAGGAGTGACATACAAGCAACTCTGTGAGGCATTTTCTTAATTGGTGTTTGATACCGGGCCACCCTTTCTGGATAGTGCCACCCTGGAGCTGGTGGCCCTGACTGCTATAAGAAAGCAATCTGGACAAGCCATGGACAGCAACTGTAAACAACACTCCTCCATGACATCTGCATGAGTTCCTGCCACCAAGTCCCAGCCTTGAGGTCCTGCTAGATTTTGTTTGATAATGTAGTGTGAGCCTTGAGTTGCTTTGGTCATGGTGTCTTATTACAGCAATTGCACACACTGCTCCTTCAGGTTGTCACTCTTTTCTGTAGCACTAACAACCTAATATATGAACAAAAGCTATCACCAACAGCAGAGGGCCAGCCAAGGACAGCAGCAGTGCACACCTGCCATCTCAGCTGTCAGGAAGCTAAGGCAGGAGGACAGAGGTTTCCTGGCTAGCCTGAGACAGAACATTCTCACCCTGGTCTACACATCAATACTGATAAAGAAAATAAATGGAGGGAAGTAAGATGGGAGGGATAGACAGTAAAGAGCCATTAAGATATATGTAACATATAGAAAGTGACAAACTATTGACTCAACACAAAGAAAACAAAGGACCAATAACAACAGAAAATAGAGAATATTCTGACACTTGTTTGACTACTTAGTTCCAGAAACATGCTAGACCATTGCCTAAAAGCATCAATATTATATTTATTTATTTTATACTGGAAACTACAGGAATAAACACCATTAAACTGACTTTTATAATTTCTCGATAGCCCGATTTCAATAAATCTATATACCTGTACTACATTAAAAAAAATCATTTGATCTCTTCTACAACATCAAGTAAAAACGTGTATTTTATACTTTCAAATGAATAACAGTAGTACTCCTTGCCTTCTGATTTCAACTCTTGTCTTAGAAACTGACACTTTTCAGTGGAAGGACTTATGGAGGTAACTGTGTTCAGGTTTTGCAGGCCTTTTGTGTCTATTCTGCAAAGGACTTTTACACTTAGTATATGGAGCTGTCTTCCTGTGGTTCTGCCTTTGTGAAACTGGTGAACAATTTTGGTTTTCTCTGTGCTCATTTGATCCATGAGTTTTACTTAAGAGTTTGTTTTCTTTTAACTTTCTTTACACTTATGTGGAGATTTGAATATTTATGTGAATAAACAATTGGCTTGCTCTGAATAATTTCTTTTGAAATCTATGATTTTTATATATATATATTTTTTTTTTTATATATATATATATATATATATATATTTTAGTATAAAGAAATTCATCATTCCTCCTGGAATAGAGGGCCCTACATTGAGTCCAAGGAAGTTGAACTATTAACTTTGACTTTGTAGACCTTAATCAATAACTGGCAAAGTTCCTCGAGTTCAAAATGTAACACTTAATATCAGTGATGGACTTCCCTGAGAGAGGCAGTATTTAGAAAACCAGTTCCTTCAGCATATCGTTCACCTGACAAGAAACTTAGATTCTCTGAGCTTGCTTGGTGACAGCAGTCAAGGGTTAGGGGAATGCTTAACTGGAGTATACCAACTTTCAGTTTGAGGTCAGTCTGGGCTACATAGATAACCAAGAAAGAGTGAAAGAAGGTAGAAGGAGAGAGAAACAAATAATGAATGGAGCTAGAAGGAGGAGGGATGAAAAAAACAGGAAGTAAGGAGAAAGACTAGGAAAAAATGAGCAAGAAAGGGGTAGCATGGAAATGTGGGTCTACACAACCTCATGCAGCTGAATGTTCAAAGTAAGAGTATGGGAGTACTCAGACTCCCTTTACAAATGAAAAGATCTAGCCACGCCATGAGGAAGCAAGTCTAGAAAGCAGAGCAACAATTTAGCAGGGTCATCCTCATCTAATTGCAACTGAGATTTACTGTGTGGACAATATTCCCAGAATGACATGACCATCTCAATTCTCGAGGGAAGTTAAAATTCTCATTATTCCTGTGAAATGTCCAGAGTGCTAAGTGTTGAAACTAACTGAATAAATTAAAATACTGTCCATGGCAATAAAACTTATCAGAGTGTCTGGTCTTTTGTGACTGTCTTAGTCAGGGTTTCTATTCCTGCACAAACACCATGACCAAGAAGCAAGTTGGGGAGGAAAAGGGTTTATTTGGCTTACTTCCACATGGCTGTTGATCACCAAGGAAGTCAGGACTGGAACTCAAGCAGATCAGGAAGCAGGAGCTGATGCAGAGGCCATGGAGGGATGTTCCTTACTGGCTTGCTTCCCCTGGCTTGCTCAGCCTGCTCTCTTATAGAACCCAAGACTTCCAGCCCAGGGATGGCACCACCCACAAGGGGCCGTACCCCCCTTGATCACTAATTGAGAAAATCCCCACAGCTGGGTCTCATGGAGGCTCTTCCCCAACTGAAGCTCCCTTCTCTGTGATAACTCCAGCCTGTGTCAAGGTGGCACACAAAACCAGCCAGTACAGTGACCCACATGGTTTTCTGGCTTACTAGACAGTCTTACCCGTTTGGAGACTTACAAATCTTTAATGATCTGATATCAGCCCTGCATGTCTGGCTCAGGTACTGTCTCGCTCTGCCTTTTCCTTTCATACACATTTGTCTTTTTCCCTGAAATATCATCCTCTGAAGCATTTTCCTAACGAACTTATATGATTTTATAGTTTTCTACATCTTCTATTTGTACTCATGGTACTTCTTTATTATATTAGTCTTTTCATTATTAAAGCAATTCTGAGTATAATTATTTAAACGATTCTGTTTTAGATGACAATTTCTAGATGTTGTTGGAAGACAGTATCTTCTGTTCTCATATGGGATTCAGAGTATAGCTACTGGTAGATAGTTGACACTCAAGTGTTTGACAAATGCATGATTGGATTCATAATTTATGCTTAAAAGATCAGGTTTGGATCTTAGTTCTGGGACTGCCTTGTTATGTGAGCACAGACAAGTCACTTCCAGTTCTGATGCCTCAATTTCCTTGTTTTTTATAATAAACACAACAGGTTAAACTCCTCTTGAAGTCTTTAAGGTTCTATTTTGATGATGATGAGATTTGATAACTAATAATATATCATTAATATTAGTCAATGAAAGAGCATACATTACACCCTTTCTCTTAGCAAGTGACTTCAATACAGTATCTTCTTTCATTTTCACATGCTCATCTGTGGTTCTTATAGTCCCACTGTATATATGAAACATTTCACAGTCATCACATTCCAAAATATTTGTTGTCCAGTTATCTATCACTTCTTTCTTGGAGCTTTGTAAATCACACAAAGCTTTATTTGTCTTAAACTTGAGTAATATATTTAATAAGGCCAGTAAATTTCTCTTTAGATGGATAGAGTCCAAGGTATTTCTACTGCAACAAGGATCATAGGAAAGAAGCACTCCAAGTGTGATCCAGCATCACCTGGGAGCTTGTTAGAAATGCAGAAACATTATCCTCAGCCAGACTTGGGAGTCAGAATCTGCATTTTAACAAGATCCCCAGGTGACTCCCACACACAGTGAAGTTTGAAGAAGCCTTGACATAAAAGACACAATATTCTTCACTTATCATAATCACACCAATTCCAACATGAGATAAGGGTGCCTTCGAAAACAGAAGTCAAGACTAGATACTGGAGTGTGTACCTATAATTAGAACACCTAAAGATGAGACAAGAGGAAAAGAAGTTCACAGTCAACCTGAGTTAAACAAATGAAAAGGATTCCCCATCTTAACCGTTCATACCTTTACAGGGGTGTATCCCTGTGTGTGTGTGTGTGTGTGTGTGTGTGTGTGTGTGTGTGT
>JADRCD010189442.1:4573-15597 GCA_019843815.1 Montemys delectorum
TGGGAGTCTTCATTCTCTTCTATACCTATTATCCTTAGGTTTGGTCTTCTCATTGAGTTCTGGATTTCCTGGATGTTTTGGGTTAGGAGCTTTTTACTTTTTGCACTTTCTTTGACTATTGTGTCAATGTTTTCTATGGTGTCTTGTGCCTCTGAGATTCTCTCTTCTATCTCTTATATTCTGTTGGTGATGCTTGCATTTATGACTCCTGATTTCTTTCCTAGGTTTTCTGTCTCTAGGGTTGTCTCTCTTTCTGATTTCTTTATCGTTTCTATTTCCATTTTTAGATTCTGGATGGTTTTGTTCATTTCCTTCACCTGTTTGATTGTGTTTTCCTGTAGTTCTTTAAGGGATTTTTGTGTTTCCTCCTTGAGGGCTTCTAGCTCTTTACCTGTGTTCTCCTGTATTTCTTTGAGGGTGCTATTTATGTCTTTCTTAAAGTCCTGTATCATCATCATGATAAGTGATTTTAGATTTATATCTTACTTTACTGATGTGATGGTGTGTCCAGGACTTGCTATGGTGGGAGAATTGGGTCCTGATGATGTCAAGTAACCTTGGTTTGTGTTACTTATATTCTTACGCTTGCCCCGAACCATCTGGTTATCTCTAGTGCTACCTGCCCTTGCTAAATATGGCTGGAGTCTGTCCTTCCTGTGATCCTGGTTGTGTCAGAATTCCTCAGAGTCAAGCTGTCTCTGGGATCCTGGGATCCTGGGCTTGTTAGAATGCCTGGGAGTGGAGCTCCTCTGTGTGTTATGGGACTGGCTGTGGAGTTTTCACACCCAAAGTGTGCTCAGGGCACCAGCCGGCCCAGACAGACTGGAAGCAACCTGAGCCACTGGGCTGGCAGAGTTCCTGTGTGCCTGGTTCCTACTGGTTCTAGTTACTCTCGGTGTTGGGACAGATGTTGTGTCCTCCTCACCTCTGATCCTGGGTGTGTTAGAGCACCTGGGAGTAGAGCTTCCTCTGGTTGTTTGTGGGACTGGCTATATCAAAATTTAAACAGGGGACCAAGGATATATGTATCCAAACAGTCCTGGTCAAGGCGAGGTCCTGCCAAATGTTGGCTCTTCATTGTCAGGGCTTCAGTCTCATCTTGTAAGATGGCCTGAAAAGTTGTCAGATCTGTGTGAAATCTCTTCCCAGGAGACAAGTCCCTGCTCTGGGCTGGCACCCTTCCTTTCTCCTATTATGAGATTCCTAGGAACCTCCCATTTCTTTAGGGTCCTCTGTTTATGGAATCCCATAAGATAATACATGGCTCAAATGTGTAGTAGGGCCTTATTAGTGTTGCTATTTTTTTTATATTATTATCATTATGGTAGGAGAGATAGAGATGCACACTTGCATTCTGTAGCCCAGCCTACCCTTAAACTCCCTAGTAGCTCATTCTGGCTTCAAACTCCCAGCAATCTCTCTGTCTTAATGTCCTGAGTGTTTAGATTTACAGGAGTATGTCAGCACCCGTAGAACAAAGATGAATTCTGGTTCCCTTCTGTGCGCTGTTGGCAATGACTCGAAATGCAGACGGAAGTAATTTTGATTCCCTCCAGTAAAGAGAGGTTACAACTAATGTTAACAGTGTTCCCACTTGAGACAGCTTAGTCTTTGCATTTCATGGATTAATGCAAAGCCTCTGTTTGGAATTAATAACACAAAGGAAAACTTCAAGAGTGTTGTTCCAATTTTTCAAAATGTGTTCTGTCAAGCTAGTGAGATGGCTCAGGGAGTAAAGGCACTTGCAGCAGGGACCAAGATAGTGGAAAGAGAAAAGAGACACCTGCAAGCTGCCCTCTGACCTCCATATGCATGTTGTGCCCTACCTTCATACACACTCTAAATCAAATAACTAAATATAATATAATATATAATGACATAATATAATAAACCATTCTGGGAGCAAGAGCCATGGCTTCGCAGGTAAGAGCACTTGCTCCTTGTGCAGAGGACCAAGTTTGGTCCCCACGATCTATTGGGCACCTTGCAGCCATTGTAACTTCAGCTGCTGAGGTAATCTGCTGCCTTCTTCTGCCTTTCATGTGTACATGTATACAGAGACCCACACAGAGGCACACATAGTTAAACAATACATTTTTTTTCAAATTCCTTCTGTCGACAAGGCAAAGCATGCCTTCTAGCTGCTTGCAAATCATTCTCCAAGGCCCCTAGAAGCACAGCATCTGGTCTGTGGCTGACCTCTTCCTTCCCTGGTTGAAAGCATTGCTCTGCACCATTCTTTATTTCTCTTTATTTAGATTCTCACAAAGCTCTCTGCAGCTGTTCTTGCCGCCTTTCCAGCCCTGTCTTTCAGTCAGCTCCCAATTCACCCTTTACACTTCAACCTCCTGTCCAAAAGCTAGGATATGAGTTCCCATGAATGCTCCAAGGTTTTCCAGTAGCCCCACCACCTCCCTGCCTACTTTTGTCTGTGTTACATATCACTGTTTTTAAAGAACCTTCTCTTCACTGTCTGCCTTAGGTGCACTGAGATTAAAAAAGTCATCTGTCACTGTATTGATTGCATTTAGATCTAGAGAATCTTCTACAAGTTCACAGAAGAGAAAGTAGTTCCTGGAGCTGGGAAAGAGGAAAGCCTTACTTGATTGATTTGCTCAACGTGATTGATTCTCCTCTGTGGGCATTTGAAGCAGAGCCTGCACATTGGATAACTCAGTCCTGAATGGGTGAGTTTCCTCTCATGAGGACGCCATGAAGCTTCCCCTTCCTTTCTTCTGAAAAACCCAACAGCATATGTCCCTCCATCACCTCTACTACCAAGAGATGCAGGACCCTCTCCCTTCTCTTCCCAGGTGTCCCTTGCTTTCTCACATAATTTACAAGGTCCACTGCTGCTCCTGTGCATATATTTGCTGCATTCCTGCCAGTGCTGGCAGGAACGGACTAATTATAGCACTAGTGCAATTCATAAGTTCATTTAAATAGAAAGCAAGCTGCCTTTCCTACCCCCACTCTCCTTCCCTCCTTTCCTCCTTCCCTTCTTCCCTCCTCCCTCACCCTATACCTCCACTTCTTCACCAAAGACCCATGGTCAGTCCTATTCTCCCCTCCTGCCTTCAGCAGCTTCTGTGTAGGAGGAAGCTGACTTATAAAATGATAGTTCCCATTGCCTTTTGTAAAATTAAAAAAAAAAAACAAAAAACCCACAAGCAGAGTGGGGTCCCAAGAGCAAACCAGTCAGCAAAGGCAGGGGGTGGGAAGGAGACAGGCCACTGTGGTAGCTGCTCAGGGTGACACTTTCCAACAGGAAGCCATAAATGATCAGCTATTGCTCCATTCTCTTCAAGGTAGAGGGAGAACTACCCAGTCCCTTGCTTCCAACACATTTAAGAAACATTGGGTGGTGACATCTAGTGGTTCCTGTTTAAATTGCTCTTATAGTACAGTGCCACAGAGAAACAGAAAAGAAACAGCTTTCAGAAAGTAGGAGTTAAATAACAGTACAAGTGCGCCAACCAGTTCACCCTGGGTTTCTGCTGTGCTTTATCCTGGCCCGCTCTGCCCTGTGGCAAATGGAGGTAGCAACCATGAATGTTAGAGGCCATGGCAGGGTGCTCAGAGCAGTGCCTACCACATCAGGATTTACTCCATCCATCCTTGCTGTATTACAAACACAATAGTTACAGCACTTAGTGAAACTGCACTCACTCCTACCCTACTGACACAGCCAGGAAGACATGCATCATGTGTCTTACGGTCTTGCATGCCTATGACACAGGCCGCACACCATCAGGGATCTGAGGACCTCCCAATTTTCACTATTCCCCGAGCCTATCAGTGGCCTAAGTCACTGAGATCTTGGTTGAATGGGACATGCTCTCCTCAATTTACAACAGTCCCATGGGCCCTGTCACCCATGGATGTCAACTGCTAACCATTGAGGACACCGTTGTAAAACATGCTGATAAAGACCGGAGAACAGTCTTGGTGTGGTTTCTCAGGAGCTGGCAAACCTGCCTTTTTTGAGACAGTCTTATTTAGCCTGGAGCTATCCAGTATGACTAGGCTGGCTGGCCAACGAGCCCCAGGGTTCTGTCTGCCTCTAGTTCCCTAGCACTGGGGTTACAGCAACATGTCACCACAGCTGGCTTTTCCGTTTTGGGGTCTGCAGATCTAACTCAGGTCCTGATGAATTAGTAGCAAGCCCATTCACTGACTAACACAACCTTCTAAACCCATTCACTGACTAACACAACCTTCTAAGCCCATTCACTGACTAACACAACCTTCTAAGCTCATTCACTGACTAACACAGCCCTCCAAGCCCATTCTGTGACCCTTCTTGGTCCTGTCATCTGGAAAGCAAGACTGACAAGTACCTGCCTTGCGGCGCTGTTAGAAATGAGTGCGTAAGTGCATTGTGCCTGTCACGTGACCCATGATCCACAACTGAACTTCTACTGACAACTCTAACACCTAGTATACATTTTATATGTCTTTTTAAATAATTTTTTTGTTTTATGTACACTGTTTTGTCTGCATGTATGTCTGTGTTAGGGTACCAAATCCCCCTACAACTGGAATTATAGTTGTGAGCCGCCATGTGGGTGCCAAAGAGTTGAACCTGAGACCTCTGAAGAGCAGCCAGTGCTCCTAACCATTCAGCCATCTCTCCAGCCCCCAGGTGTATCTTTTTAAAACACGTTTTCTTTTTTTTTTTCTTTTTTTAAAGATTTATTTATTTATTATATGTAAGTACAATGTAGCTGTCTTCAGACACACCAGAAGAGGGCACTGGATCTCATTACGGATGGTTGTGAGCCACCATGTGGTTGCTGGGATTTGAACTCAGGACCTCTGGAAGAGTAGTCAATGCTCTTAACCACTGAGCCATCTCACCAGCCTCTTAAAGCATGTTTTCAATGATGGAAGAATACACACACTAGAACTGTTGCTACTTTGGCAATGCTTTAAATGTGCAACTCAGTGGTGTTAACGACATGCACGTTTTCATGCAGCTTTCATTGCTGTCTCCCAAATCTTCTCATCATGCAAACTGAAACTCTACACCTCTAACACCAACTCCCCATCCCCTCCTCCCCAAGACAACTGGGACTGCCACTTTACTTTCTCTCTGTGCATTTGATACCTTGCACGGGCCAAATCCTATAAGACTAAATCTTTTGTGACTCGATAATTTCCCCTGGATGGTCTTCAGACATCATACATGGTAGCACGTGTGTCAAAACCTTAAGGCTGCACAGTAGTCCGTGGTGGATATGGTTTGCGTTTCTGTGCCTAGTCATCTGTGAGTGGATGCTCTGAGGACTTCTCTCCCCTTCTGGCTCATGTGCCTGCTACACTGTGATGAGCATCAGCGCACATGCCTGTTCTACTTCCTGCGTTCGAATCTTTATCCACCAAGAAGTAAGTTTGTGGGTTCATGTAGTAGTTCTCTGCTCATTTTGTTGTTGTTGATGATGATGATGATGATGATGATGATGATGGTGGTGGTGGTGGTGGTGGTGGTGGTGGTGGTGGTGGTGGTGAAGATGATGGTGATGATGATGGTGATGTTTTGAAGCAGTCTCTCTAGGTCACACAAACTAGTCTCCAAGTTCTGGCCTTGAGCAATCATCTAGCTCCAACATTCTGAGTGACCGAGTCTGCAAGTACATACCTGTTGTTCAATTTTATGTATGTACGTATGTATGTATGTATGTATGTATGTATGTATGCATGTATGCATGTATGTATTTGAAGAACTTGTGTTCAGTATTTTAAGGGGGAAAATGTGTGTTCAAGTTTTCCAGAAATTCCTATGGGCCATGCCTTTTTACCTTTCCTTTGTTTTTAAATTTTTATTTATTTATTTTACATATGTGAGTACACTTATCGCTGTCTTCAGACACACCAGAAGAGGGCATCAGATCTCATTACAGATGGTTGTGAGTCACCATGTGGATGCTGGGAATTGAACTCAGGACCTCTAGAAGAGCAGTCAGTGTTCCTAAGTGCTGAGCCATCTCTCCAACCCCTTCCCTTCCCTTATTTAAAAGATGTATTTATTTTAATTCCGTGTATGACTGTTCTGCCTGTATATATTAAGTGTACATACAGCACATGTACCATGAGTGCTCTGCCTGCATGTATTAAATGTACCACATAGGTACCATGCGGGCACTAGGAACCTGCCCTAGGTCTTCTGCAAGAACAGCAAGTGTTCTTATTCTGATCCACCTCTCCAGGACCTGCCATGACCTTTCTCCCAGGCAAGAATAAAAGCCCCAATTTCTCCACAACCTTGCCAACTCTTGTTGTTCTCTTAATAATAGGCTGACAGCCAAGACACACTTGCATATGCTGTCTCGATCTGACTCTCTGAACTTTAGTTCTCCTCTGTTTTGTTCTCTTGTTCCTCTAAGTTGCAAACATCTTGATGACAGACAGGCAACTTACCTACCACTCGATCCTCCACACTTCCCCAGTGTCTTAGTCAGGGTTTCTATTCCTGCACAAACATCATGACCATGAAGCAAGTTGGGGAGGAAAGGGTTTATTGAGCTTACTTTCATATGGCTGTTGATCACTGGAGGAAGTCAGGACTGGAACTCAAGCAGGTCAAGAAGCAGGAGCAGATGCAGAGGCCATGGAGAGATGTTTCTTGTTGGCTTGCTTCTCCTGGCTTGCTCAGCCTGCTCTCTTATAGAACTCAAGACTTCCAGCCCAGAGATGGCACCACCCACAAAGGGCCCTACCCCTTTGATCACTAATTGAGAAAATGCCCCACAGCTGGGTCTCATGGAGGCACTTCCCCAACTGAAGCTCCCTTCTCTATGATAACTGCAGCCTGTGTCAAGTTGACACACAAAACCAGCCAGTACAATTGACCCCTTGTCAACTTGACACACAAACACATCACTATTAAGCTTCAACCCTTATTTTCTTATTCATCCCCAAGATCTAAAGTCCCACAGTCTTTACATATTAAAAGTTCAATCAATTTAAAATGTCCAATATCTTTTAAAGTTCAAGGTCTCTTAACTGTGGGCTCCACTAAAATACATTCTTCCTTCAAGAGGGAAAAATATCAGGGCACAGTCACAATCAAAAGCAAAACCAATGTCTGGGATCCAACTCACGATCTTCTGGGCTCCTCCAAGGGCTTTGGTCACTTCTCCAGCTCTGCCCTTTGTAGCACACATCTTGTCTTCTGTGCTCCAGATGCCTGTACTCCACTGCTGCTGCTGTCCTTGGTGGTCATTGCATGGTACTGGCATTCCCAAAACAATGCTGTAACCAGGCTTTACCAATAGCCTCTCATAGACTGTCTTTACGGTGCCAAGCCTCAACTCCTTTGCATGACACCTTCAGTCCTGGGCCATCAATTGCAAACTGAGGCTGCACCTTCACCAATGGCCTTCCATGGCCTCTCACTGTGTCGAGCCTCAGCTGCTCCTCATGACCCCTTCGTGCTGTCAAAACCAGTACCACCTGGGTGACTCTTACACATTACCAAGTCCTGCTGCAGCGCAAGGTACAACCTTGGCTATCTCTGGAACACAACCTCTTTGTGCTCTCAGAAAACACTTTCCAGAAGACGTTACCTCATTGATGCTGGTCTCTTCTTAATCACCGCTAATCTCTTAGCTCCAGCTAACCAGCATCAATAGTCCCAGTAATGCAAAGTTCTCTCTTTAGTAGTTCTGGTATCTTGTTAATCACAGCTGATACTTCAGCCCCAGCTAACCAGAACCACAGAATCTTCACAATCAAAACAACATGGCCCTGATAAGAGTCTTTAATCTTCCCTCTGAAATTTCACAAGCCAGGCCTCCATCTCTGCACTGTTCTCAACATGACCTTCCAAGCTCCTACAGAATATCCCACATAGTTCTTAAAAACCAGTGGTTCTTCTAGCTCAAAGTTCCAAAGTCCTTCCACAGTCCTCCCCAAAACATGGTCAGGTTGTCACAGGAATACCCCACTATGCTGGTAGCAATTTTGTCTCAGTCAGGGTTTCTATTCCTACACAAATATCATGATCATGAAGCAAGTTGGGGAGGAAAGGGTTTATTCAGCTTACTTCCACATTGCTGTTGATCATCAGAGGAAGTCAGGACTGGAACTCAAGCAGGTCAAGAAGCAGGAGCTGATGCAGAGGCCATGGAGGGATGTTCCTTATTGGCTTGTTTCTCCTGGCTTGCTCAGCTTGCTCTCTTATAGAACTCAAGACTTCCAGCCCAGGGATGGCACCACCCACAAGGGGCCCTACCCCCTTGATCACTAATTGAGAAAATGCCCCACAGCTGGGTTTCATGGAGGCACTTCCCCAACTGAAGCTCCCTTCTCTGTGATAACTCCAGCCTGTGTCAAGTTGACACACAAAACTAGCCAGTGCACCCAGGCTCTCGCTAGCCCGTGTGGAGCTCTGCCCAAATGTAGGGTCTGCATCCTAAGGGTGAGGAGGGCTGTATGGCTATACCTGGGAGCTTGTTAAAAACACAAAATTCTGCCCCCCCCCATGAAAGTTCCAAACAAGTCTGCATTTTAAGAAGATTCCCCAGGGGAGCTTCAAACACTGTGATGGGCAGAGTGGCTTAGCATGACACAGGGAAGGCAAGGTACTGTGGCTCGGATTTGTCAGGTTCAGTTACTTCATCTCTGAGTACTCCGTATCTGTTGATGGAAAGATTCATGAGGGAGTTGAATATCCCTATGAATATTACCATCCTGCACTTCCCTGAGACAAGAAAGGACACCTCTTAAAAACTGGCTCAAAGTGGGTGGAAAAATAGGCCAGAAAAAACTGTCACATTCCAAAGTAGCCTAGCAGATGTGGCAACTGCATATCGTGGATGTGACCTTAACACAAAAGGGTGGTGGAGGTCAGAGGGACCAGGCTAAAGCTAAAGAAATCTCAATGAAGCAAAGTAATCCATCAATACTACCAGTCCATAAGCTATAGCAAATGTGCCAGACTACAGTCAGATGATAATGGGGCAGGAATATACCCCCACCCCAGGATATTCCCAGAAACCCTTGGTGATGACTACAGGGCCATTCTGTACATCTGAAACTACTCTAAAATTAAAGTTGATCTGGGGTAGGGAGGAGAGCATAGACAGAGCATCAAAATCCTCATCTGCAGATATGCACACAGCAACATCTGTGCTAGCAAATGACCTGCTCTAGAACATGCTTGGACAGCTGCAGACTGGGGTTTTCAAGACAACACAGGAAAATACAGTCAGCAGCTGGATACCTTCAGTCTGCAGTCAGTCCAATCTCCCTCTGCAGACATCTGATATCTAATTGTACTGGTCTTTTCCTGTTGTGAGAGCCACCTGCTCAAAACTATCAAGAAAAAACAACAAGTGCAAATATGAGCACTGGTAGGCAGAAGGAAGGTCTTGAGTTCAAGCCCAGACTGAGCTATATAACAAGACTCTGGCCGGGTAGTGGTGGCACACGCCTTTAATCCCAGCACTTGGGGGGCAGAGGCAGGTGGATTTCTGAGTTTGAGGCCAGCCTGGTCTACAGAGTGAGTTCCAGGACAGCCAGGGCTAAACAGAGAAACCCTGTCTCGAAAAACCAGGAAAAAACAAAAACAAAAAATAAGACTCTGTGTCAAAAATAAGTAAGTAAATTAAATAATTAATTGATTGAATGCCAGAGAACACAGCACACTTTAAGAAATAACCAAGTGATGTCTTATCTTTCCATCTAGGATTGATATATTTTTTATAATTCAAATTTTAAATTATATCAAACATTAAAGCATTGAGGGGCTGGAGAAATGACTAAGCGGTTAAGTGTGTTCACTGCCCTTGCAGAGTTCTGGTCCCTGTGCCCACGCTGGATGGCTCATGGCCATCTGTTGCTACAGCTCCAGGATGACTCAATGCCTCTGGCCTCCGAAGGCACTGCACTCATACATGTGCACATACTCCCTCCACATACACAGATATAACTTAAAATAATAAAAATACATCTAAATTACGAGAAAGCAGGAGCAACCAACTACGGTGTCAAAACATTTAGGTTTTCCTGATCACCTACAACACTCAGTTACTAACTTGCCACTAGCTTTAAGTAGAGTTCCCTTTCCCTGTTAGATTCTTAAATAATCTTCACTGATAGCATTACATCTGGAACCACTAAATTAAGCTGTGCCAAACAAACAGCAATAATAAAGGCTGCATGTTTTCTTTTTACCATATTTTAGACAGTATACCACTCACATTCTGAGTGCCACGGCATCCCACAGCAGATGAAGCCTGTGAGGCAGGAGCTACGCTCCCACTGAGATACTTGTTACACACTTTTAACAGGATACAATGGGCAGGCTTACCAATCCAGAATATGGGAAGCTATTTAGGACTTAAGTTCACTTCAGATTCAGTGGCGCAGAAGTCATAGAGCTACTGAAAGTGGCGATGTGATATCATCCTCAATTAATACAGTAGAAGAATGTGAACCAGGGCATACACGCCGATAACCCTGGGATACCCTCAGGGTTCACATCACCAATGGCTTGGAGGGAGGTGGATAAACCTGAGACTCGGAGAATAAATGGCACATGGTCATCCAGCTAGCAAGTGCATAGCTAGATTCTGAACACAAGAGCATCTCCTACCAGCAAGATCTCTGAAAGGATGAATACACCCCAGCACTGTGAATGATGGGGTCAGGGATCCATGGAGTGAAGCGTCATAGACAGCAGGCACATGCATGCTGAGGTAACCTGGACACGCACATGTACACACACACACCAAATGAATGAATGAATGAATGAATGAATAAATACATAAATACATAAATACATAAAATATGAAAAGATGGAACTTGAGAGATGGCTCAGTGATTAATAACTCTTCCTGCTCTTCCAGAGGACTTGACTTCAGTTCCCAGCATCCATGCTGGGCAGTTCACAACAGCCTGTAACTCTAGCTCCAGAGATCCAGCGCCCTCTTCTGGCCTCTTCAGGTGCCTATACTCTTGAGCACATACCCACGCATAGACACACGTATATACTTATCTTTTTAAAAAAAAAAAAAAAA
>JADRCD010189443.1:0-13098 GCA_019843815.1 Montemys delectorum
GGCAGAGATGGTCGCTGATCCAGCTCTGTCCGTACAAAAATCTTTCTAGAATTTATTGAAAGTTATCTATTTGCTGAAAGAAAGTTAGTGGTATTAAACAAATACTGAAGGAAATACAAAAATTACAAAAATCATGCTAGAAATCTGGATAAGTCAACTTCTATATAAAGTTTAATATGTATTTTGGCTAACAAGGAAAATATACACTATTTTTGATAGTTAAGAATACATGTTTATAATTAACCTGTTGCTTTAAGCAGAAAGGTTCTACTAAGTGAAGATTATACTGAGAACCACTCCAAACTTTCTCAGAATTTTAAGATTGTAATTTAAAAATAACATGAGTAAAAATCAGATATGACAATAGAATTTGATCTGAAAGTTTACAGATTTTCATTACAATTCAAGAATATTCGTACCAAGGCATTAATTGATATTAATCCTAAAATATGCTAGTTGATGAGAATCTTATAAGTAGCTGTCAAAATGCTTAGTTGTACAGCTCTTTCCAAATATTGCTTGCCAAATGGCAAGAGACCAAAGTACTGTACAGTTGAAAGATGCACACTGCCTCCAAAGGGTTTATTCATTTTCCTAGCAAAGGTCCAAGTCAGTACTTCTTAAAGTACCACTTTAATAGTTGTTCATTTCTTCCCTTTGGATGTTACACATTAGGTAAATAATATTAGCTTTCTTAGCGTGTACACATGAAATATAGTTGGTTGTCATTATGACTTACATATGTAGTGATCCTGTTGTGAGATGAGTTGTCTAAAACAAACCTGAGAAAGCAGGGTTAGTTTGTACAGTTGGAAGGCAAACTGAGACTTCTTGTCCTGAGGATGTCCTGGGGATTGATGTTTTAGATTATTCTTTCATGGGCCTGAATCAAGAGTAAATTGCCTCTTTTTGAGGTTTATGTCTTGACAATGTAAAGTTACAAGACATCCTCTGACCCAGAACTGGAGACTTTCCTTTTACAAGAAGTGGTTCCTGAACCTGAACTTGTTTTTATGATCTTGTGATAAAGAATTATTTGCCAAGAAATGTCTATCTGGGAAGATTTATCCCATTTGAGATTCTTCTTCTCTTGAAGAAAGCCTACACTGAAATAGCTTTAGTTTATTGTTTTTGTATGTTTGTGGCTTTGGATTGTTGTAGATGATGACATCTGCTGTTATTTGTTTAGTGAAAACATTGCTATGGCTACTTCTATATTTTTTTTTATGAACAGGATTAAACAGAATAGTCCCCTTCTAGGCTCTTCAAGCCAAACTTGTGTTTGTGATGCACTCAACCAGAGCCATTTACCTACTTAACTGAAGGCATTTCTTCACACTTAATGAACAAATATTTATGGGCATGCCAAGTGTCTTACTTACAGTTTCTGTTTCTGTTATGAAATACTACTAGCAAAAATAAAGCTGGTGAGGAAAGATTGATTTGGTTTCTATATTGCTGTTCATCTTTGAAGGAAGTCAGGAGAGGCACTGAAGCAGGGCAGGAACCTGGAGGCAAGAGCTGCTGCAGAGCCCATGGAATTCTACTTACTGTTTTCCTCTTCATAACTTGCTCAATCTGCTTTCTTTACCACGCATGGCCACCTACCCTGGAATGTCATTGTTCCCAGAGAATGAGCAGGGCCTTTCCATATTAATTATCAATCAAGAAAATTTCTTACCGTTTTGCCTTCAGTCCAAAAATGAAGGCATTTTCTTAATTGCTCTTCCAGCCTCTCAGGTGACTTTAGCTCCTGTCAAGTTTACATAAAACTATCCAGTAAATAAAATTTACTGCATAAATTAATCATTTAATGAAAGGTATATCAATGCATAGGAAACTGAAAAACATTCTGACTCTACGACACTGCATTTATTTCTTTGGTCCCAAATTTACTCATTTGTTGTTTTCATATATAGGTTTATTTTTATAGAATACTGTAAGCCCTGGCTCTGTCTTAGCTGGGACTGTGACAGTACTGGGGAAAAACTCAGTGGCCTTGTATACTATTGTGGCTTCGACGCTTTGTGAGGTAAATAAACATTATTGAATTAATAATATATAGTATGGTAAGATTCTGATACAAAGGTAATCAACTTTGTTTTAACAATCTTATCTGTGATAAAGAACTCTATGCATTTATTTAATCTTGAAATTTAACTAGTATAGTAAGCACAAGAGAGAAAGAAAGCTACAAAGTCAAAGTATTTAATCTTTTTATTCATGCACACCCACACATATCAATGGATTAACGAGAATATAGTCCCAAGAGAACTGTTTTACTTAAGAACTGAGTTTCTAGCTGCCAATAGTCTGTCAAGAATCCAGATGGTGCTTCTGGAAGAACACAGTGTCTTTCAACTTGGCATCGTTCAAACCCATCTTTACTGGGAAGAGGCTTTATCAATTGACTGGACTGGGTTAGATAAAGACAATGATATATTTTTTGAAACAACATAAAGTATACTATATATGTATATATATACATATATATATTAAAATTGATTTTTTTATTTTAGTAAGTTAATTGTTAAGAAATGTTGAAATAGGATGACTACTTTATCACTCATTAGTACATTAATGTCATGGATGAATTCCCCTTTTATATTGCTTATTATGATGTTATCACATTCAAGCTTCTGTTGGAGTTGTTTCAGGCTGGGAAATATTTTCAAGATAGACAATACAGTTCTAGATAATGAGTAGGGAGCAGAGAGCAAGTCAGTAAACTGCAGGGTTCAAATGCAGAGTCATGTTGTGATCCTATAACAAAAATACATATCATTCACCCTTCTGATACCTTCCAAATGCCTGGAGCACTTAAGATATTGGACTGATGCAGTTATGAATTTGATATATACCATGATCTCAAAGAATTCTTATAAATCTCTAGTTCATTTTAATTCTTTTCTCTCAGTGACTTTACTTAAAGATTTTAGAGATGGTAAATTGATTTACACACATAGTGCTCTAATGTAACACTGTGCTTTTTCTTTTGTAGCTTTGGGATTACAAATTAAATCATACCATTAAGTGTCTACTTAAAACAACTCCCTAAAATATGCATAATACATAGATTTCAAAAGGGAATAGTCAAAAAGTGGTGAACCTACCTTAAACAGATGAGATTTGAGAGGTGAGGAACCTACCCTATGCAGGTGAGGTTTCAGAGACCTCTTTACAACAGACATGCTTGGCAACCTGAATCACTAACAGTGCTTCAGAGCTCGAGAGAAATAGATTCAGACAGAGATTTCTCTGGGTTTGGGTGGGTGGTTATTGAACAGTGTTTCTGCCATCTCCATGAAAGGAGGGAAAGAAGACAGAAAAAGGAGAAAAAGTGAATCAGAAGTAAAAGGAAATTGATGCAAGCTGGATTAAGGTTTGCCCAGTACCAGAAGGAGCTCTGAAGAGTGAGGGTCTTCCAGAATTGTCTTGAGTTGTGAGAAAAGCCCAGGCATTTATAAATAGGTGTAAACATCAAATGAATGCAGTTTGACTATTTCCAAAATAGTTGGCAATTTAAGCCTTCCTGACAGGAACATATGTACTTCAGTCAGAAGAGAGCTGAAGAATGCTCTCTTATTGGATATTTTATTTGTTTATATTTCAAATGTTATTCCCTTTCCCAGTTTCCCATCCAGAACCTCCTATATCATCCTCCTTACCCTTATCCCACCCACTCATTTCCACCTCATCAACCTGGCATTCCCTTACACAGGGGCACCGAGTCTTCACAGGAACAAGGGTCTAGTCTCCCAGTGATATTCCACAAGGCCATCCTCTGCTACATATGCAGCTGGAGCCATGGGTCCCGCCATGTGTATTCTTTGGTTAGTCCCTGGGCGCTCTGAGGGTTCTGGTTGATTGATATTTTTGTTCTTCCTATGGGGTTGCAAAACCCTTCAGCCCCTCCAGTCCTTTCTCTAATTCCTCCATTGGGGAACCCGTGCTCAGTCCAATTGTTGGCTCCAAGCTTCCACCTCTGTATTTGTCAGGCTCTGGCAAAGCCTCTCGAGATTCAGTGATATCAGTCTCCTGTCTGCAAACACTTCTTGGCATCTGCAATAGTGTCTGTGTCTATATGTGGGTTGCACCCCAGGTAGGGCAGTGTTGCAGCATTTTCTCTGACCAATCACATTAGGGCAGTGACCGGCCTGTGATTAGACAGGAATAGAGAAGTGGAGCTAAAAGTTTAGGAGGAAAAAGCAGAGGGCAGGAAGGAGCAGAGGATCATCATGGAGGCCGAGGAAGATGACGATTCGGACCCTGCATGGTTATAACAACCAAGCTAAGGTTTTTACAAGGTTAGGATAATTGGGATAAAACATTGTCTTTATCATTGGGTTCTGAAATTATTGTATTGGCATCTTGTAAATTGTGATCTTATTATTATATAAACCTGATTAGATAATTAAGTCTTAAGAGCCATGCTTTACCGGGTACTAGGCACTAGATGAATGATTGTGGGGGTGTGTCAACCATTGCATGTGAGCGAGGTGTTGCTGCTAGCTGGGAGAAAATAGCAAGAGCCGGCCAGAACATAGTCTTGTGGCTGGATTGTACCAGCACTAGAACGTGGTCTGGCAGGAAAGAGAGTTTGTGTAATGTATTCATTTTTTTTTTTTTTTTTTTTTACTATTCCCATAATAGGTCAGTCTCTGGGTGGCCTTTCTTCAGTCTTTGCTCCACATTTTGTCTATATATTTGCTTTCTAAGAAGAACCAAAGCACCAACACTTTGGTCCTACTTCTTCTTGAACTTCATATGGTCTGTGAATTGTATCTTGGGTATTCTGAACTTTTGGGCTAATATCCACTTATCAGAGAATGCATACCATGTGTGTTCTTTTCTGACTGGGTTACCTCACTCAAGATGATATTCTCCAGATCCATCCATTTGCCTAAGAATTTCATAAATCCATTGTTTTTAATAGCTGAGTAGTACTCCATTGTGTAGATGTACCACATTTTCTGTATTCATTCCTGTGTTGAAGGACATCTGGGTTCTTTCGAGCTTCTGACTATTATAAATAAGGCTGCTATGAACATTGTGGAGCATCTGTCCTTGTTATATGTTGGAACATCTTTTGGGTATATGCCCAGGAGTGGTACTCAGGTAGTATTATTATATAAAGGAATACTGTGCTTAAAAGCAACACTTACGGGCTGAAAGTTTAGAATTCTTCACTGAATAAAATACATGCAATAATGTCACACATGCACATGCTTGAGTGCACACACACACACACACACACACACACACAAACATGCACATACACATGCACTCATACTACTCAGAGACATTCACTCACAATCTCAGACATATATAAGTTGGTGAATTGAAGACAGTTTCTAATTATCACTTCTGAGTGTAATGACTATAATAATTATGTATTCATGTGTGCATACATTCTCAAATTATTTTTCAAGAAGTATGTAATATATGTGGTATTTTACAGTATTGCCCATTTCCTTATTTGTGAAAGACATTTAAAAGAAAATCATGGCTTCGATGAGATGTATTACTTCCTATGTGGAAGAATAATTGAGACAGCAGGGATTACTGCATTGTCTCTTCTGGATTACAGCATCATATGTCAAAATGAATACCACAGTTTTAGCATGCTTTATACATCCCCTTATTTAGCAGGATGATATTTTGTACATTTGAGCGTGTCTCTAATGCGTATTTTTAGAAAAAAAAATTTCTCTTTCCAAAACATTGTCGAAGTTGTCAAGCACTAACTCTGCAATGTTTCCATGGAATCCCACTTCACAGTTGACATGTAGTCTGACCTACTGGTTTTACAACATGGCTCAACAATTGCTAACCCAATCTTAGACCACCATGATTACATTCTAATTTAATGTAAATCAATTTTTAGCCTGACCTGAATTAGTGAGAAGTGAGCTTGACTAGGGCAACAATGCCATGAAGTTTGGCCAACAAATGTAAACAGATGGTGCTAACTTACACTCAGTTCAAATGAACAGAAACCAAAAGTGACCTTAAGTTAGAAAGCTCTCTGCTCCTATTCATGTTGTTTAACACATATGGCTTGCTAGACATATGTTTGAGACAACATTATTTACTGAATAATATTGATGGAATTTTATTTTTAAAATATATTTAGTTAAATATAAAATATATACACTTAAAATTTTTCCTTTTTGAACTATCTTTTAAAATAAGTAATGTATTGTAAAGGTAGGTGATACAACTTTGGTGTGGAAGGAACTCTTGTTGGAGAGTCATTTTGTTCCAGCCGTCAGTACAACAATACACAAACTGTATACTATAGACATTAGAATGTTTTGTTTTTGTTACTAGTACATTACTTTTATTTATTATTTTTTAACATTTAGTGCACTGATTATTTCATACTAAAATCAATGAATGATTTAAACTAAGTGAAAGTCTTTTGACTTATATTTACTAAAAAAAAAACCATTTTAATATAAAAACCTATTATCTATATCTTTTAAAAAAATCCAAAATGATTGCTTTCTTCTCTCTCCCAAGTGGGACTGAGGCATCCTCACTTGGGTACTTCAGCTTGTTGACCTTTTTGAGTTCTGTGGAGTGTATCTTGGGTATTCTGTACATTTTTTTGGCGAATATCCACTTATTAGTGAGTACATATCATGAATGTCCTACTGGGTCTGAGTTACCTCACTCAGGATGATATTTTCTACTTCCGTCCATTTGCCTGCAAAACTCAGAATGTGGTTGTTCTTAATAGCTGAGTAGAATTTCATTGTGTAAATGAACCTCATTTTCTGTATTCATTTTTCTGTCGTGGGACATCTAGGTTGTTTCCAGCTTCTGGGTATTACAAATAAGGCAGTTGTGAACATAGTGGAACATGTGCCCCTGTGGCATGGTGGAGCATCTTTTGGGTATATTCCCAAGAGTGATATAGCTGGGTTTTCAGGTATACCTATGTCTGAGGAACCTCCAGCTTGACTTCCAGAGTGGTAGCTGAAAGAGTCAAAAGCAGAAATTTGCACCGAACCAATAGACAGAAGCAGCTGACCCCTGTTATTGAATTAGGGAAGGCTGAAAGCAGCTGAGGAGATGGGTGAGGACCAGCAGTCTCAATTAATCTGGAACCCCCCAGGATCTCTCAAACACTGGAAAACCAAACAGACAGCATATACCAGCTGATAAGAAGCTCCCAACACACATACAGTAGAGGACTTCTGGGTCTGTGTTCATACAGAGATGAAGCACCTAACCCTCAAGAGACTAGAGGCCCCAGGTACTTTAGAGGTCAAGTGGGGTGGGGGATGGACGCATCCACATGGAGACTGGAGGGTGAGGAAGAAGTGTGGGATGTGGAGCAGTTGAAGATTCGGGTGGCAGAGAATGGAATATGGAGTGTATAAAATAAATTAATTAAAAAAAACAAAATGAAATACACAATACTTGGCTTGTGGTTAATGTTATAACATCATGTGTTATTTTTAAAACATCATTCTTGCTATTCAAAAACACTAGTATCTTATGGAAATGGCCTTATGTAAATTACGGCTCACATAGGAAGAATATTTTGCTGGATTACATAAATTTTGAAAAGTTAGGTTTCTTTTTTATCTTTTCCTTTTCTTAGATATTTTCTTTATTTACATTTCAAATTTTATCCCCTTTCCCCATTCTTTTTTCAACCCTTTAAAGACACTGTAGTTCTTTTGCATTCAAATATTTTGTTGCATGTTAAAGGACAGAGCATAATGTCATTGGCAATGTTCTTCATAATTCTTCTTAAAATGTGCTAAATGCTATTCTATCTGCATCATTAGGTTACCATACAACAATGTCCTTTGAGAATATGGTTTTGCTATCATTTCTTGTTGTAATTACTTCTCACAGAAACAGTATGGGCTTATCGAAGCGACATGAGGTGTGAAGGTTGAGAAGACAATGCCTGTGCTTGTTGTAAATAACCACAGCTTGAAGGCATGGCATGTTTATGTCACAGAAGCTCACCCTTCCAAGGTGCCATAATTTTTTTTTTTTTTAACATTTTTAAACCTCTCTGAATATGTTCTTTCTCTATAAAAGCTTTAGTTGGATTATATGCTATGACTCACATATTCTTCATCATGACATTTCTGATATTATGGGACAGAAAATAGGAGAGTTAGAAACAATCTCACACTCTAGCACAGATCTGAAAATAGAAGGTATCTCCTTTCTCTCATGCAGTTCCAGTCCCCCAGCCTTATTCCCGGTTTTATAGAGGACCACTTGCTGTGATGGCTCCTCCCTCTCTTCCCTGTGTCTAGTAGATTACACAACTTTTCTACAGCCTTCTTCCACTACTCCACATTCCCTCTTTTCAGCACACAACTCCCTCAGTCACTCCTTCTGGGAAACTGCCAGTCACTTACAGTGGCCAGGGTATCATGTAGGAAATCTGCATTTGTTCTTCTCCTCCGTAATTCCAATCTCCATGTCTAGCTGACAGTAATATAGAATTAACTACTGTGGTCTCACCTTTCTTTCTCTTTCTTTCTTTCTTTCTTTCTTTCTTTCTTTCTTTCTTTCTTTCTTTCTTTCTTTCTTCCTTTCTTCCTTCCTTCCTTCCTTCCTTCCTTCCTTCCTTCCTTCCTTCCTTCCTTCCTCCCTCTCCTTCTTTCTTTCTGATTCATAGGGAATCTAAGCAATTCACAATGTAACACCCAGCCATCCTTCCAATGGTGGACTCTCCCAGCCCCCCTTTCTTCCCCATCCCTATTTCTTTAGTCTCAGCTCCTAATTTCAAGAAACACATTCTGCACTTGACCCCTGATGACTATACCTGGCTAGATTCAGAAGCATTCCTTACTAGGCAACTCAAAAGTATCAGAAATTGCAAAGAACCAGAGAGGACAGCCAAAAACAAGGGACAGTACAATCACACAACAAACACAAGACAGGATAGTAGCACTTAGAATTTCAATCACCCCAAACCCAGATGTATAGAAATTAGCATAAAAATACAGTAAATAATAGCTAGGACACTATGTCCAACAAGAGCTCAACAACCTTACTAGAGTAGGTACTGAGAACTGGAATACAAATGTAGCACCCAGGCAAGGACTTCAAAAATAGCTACCACAACTATGTTCAAGAATGTTAAAGAAGATATAAATAAATCCATTAATGAAAGCTCTGAATATGTAAACAGTGAAATGATAAGAAAAATATTGTTCAAAGCAGGAAGGTAGAGATAGAAACAATAAATATAAAAACTGAGGGAAAAATCAGAATGATAAACTCTTAGCAAAATTAACTAGAAGACAGAGAGTAAAGATCGATATGAAGAAATTTAGGGAATAAAAGGGGAGGCATAACAACACACACAAAGGAAACCCAAAGAGTTATAAGAGCATACTTTGAAAATCTATACTCTACTATGTTGGAAATCTAAAATTAAAAAAGGATAATTTTCTTTTTTAAAAAATTTATTTATTTTATTTATATGAGTACACTGTTACTGTCTTCAAACACACCAGAAGAGGATATCAGATCCTATTACAGATGGTTGTGAACTACCATGTGGTTGCTGAGAATTGAACTCATGACCTCTGAGAGACTAGTCAGTGTTCTTAACCAATGAGCAAACTCTTAACCCCCTGATTTTCTTGATACATATCACCATGGAATATTTAAATCAAGATCATATTTAAACAGGCTTATTAACCCTATTCACTATTTAATAGTGAAATAACAGCTATAATTAAAAGCCTACCATCCAAAACCAAAAAGGGTAGCAGATAGGTTTAGCACAGAATTCTACCAGATTTTCAAAAAAGTTAACATCAATAATCTCTCAAATTCTTGCATAAAATAAAAACAGTGTTTGAGTGTTGCCATACTCTTTAAATAAGATCATTGGTACTCTCATATGTAAACCACATAAAAACCCAATAAATAAAGAGAATCACAGTCTATCTTTTCTCATGAATATTGATAGAGAAATTCTCAAAACAGTACTAACAAACCAAATCTAAGAACTCATTAAAAGATAATCCACCATGAGAAGTACAATTTATGCCAGAGATATAAGGGCGATTCAACACATATAAATTGACAAATGTAATCCACCATATATAAACAGACAGAAAGACCAAAAACACAGGTCATTTCATTACATACAGAGATGGCCTTTGACAAAATACAAAACCTCTCCATAATTAAAATACTGTAGAGACTATGGATACAATGGATATATTTCAAAATAATAAAGACAATTTACAGCAAGCTCATAGCCAACATCAACCTATGTGGAGACAAGCTCAGATCATTCCCATGAACAACAAGACAAGTTTGTCCACTCTCTCCATATGTATTCAATCTACTGAAAAAAGTTTTAGCTAGAGCAATAGCACAATTAAAGCAGATCAAGGAGGTACAAGTTGGACAGGAAGATAGATGTCAAAGTATCCTTATTTTGAGTTGATATACTTGTAAACATAAGTGACCCTAAAAATTCCACCAAGAAAGCCCTACAACTGATAAAAAACTTTCAGAAAAGTTATAAGACACAAAATTATCTCAGAAAAATAAGTAAACTTCCAATATACAAATGGCAAATGTCCAAGAATGGCTTCAGGAAAACAGTACCTTTCACAATTTCCTCAATATATATATGTAACTTTAACCAAGCAGCTGAAAAACTTATATGTTAAAACCTTAAAGACACTGAAGAAAGAAATTTAAAAAGATACCAAAAATGGGAAGATCCCAAATTCTCATGCAGTAAAATAAATATTTGAAAATTAACCATCCTGTAATAATATTGTACAGATTCAAGGTATCCTCATCAAAATTCCAACACAATTTTTCACAGAATATCAAAGTACAATTTTGTCCTTTGGAATTATATGGAATCAAAGCAAAAACAAGATTTTTTTAAACTGTGTTTTAAATAATTAAAGAAATATACTGCTGGATGTATCACTATTGCTTTCTTTTCATAACTGTGATTTTTATAACATTTTGAATCATAATGTAAATATCTTATATTTAAGATATCTGATATGTAACCCTTGTGAAATATGATTTGGTTTAACAAAATTGTCTTACCCACAAATTGAGAACTGCTGTTGTAAATCACTCTATGACATAACTTTCTTTTTCTTGCATATATGACTTTTTCATAATAAAATTTTAAGGGACTACTAGTGTTACAAATTACAGAAATGAAACGAATGTTAAGAGTGATAAAGAGTGGAGACAGTTGTCCACAGGTTTGACTTGAGATCGCACTATGTCTGCTATCCTACCATTTACTCTAATCATATCTTACCTTCTGTCTATAGATGAAGAAAAATGAAGAATATACCTATACTTTGAGGGTATGGTATATGATGACTTTCTCCTTTCTCACACTAGGAAATTATTGAGGGAAGCTGTCAGAACCTTTAGAAGCATACACACACATACACACACACACACACACACACACACACACACACACACACACACAGACACACACGTGTGTTTGTGTGTTTTCATGTCTTCTGTGAAAACACAAATATGTGAATAGGTAAATACATGAATTTACATTTTCTGAAAGAGAATAAAATTGTCTTAGCTCAAGCTCTTTAAAGACCTGCAAACTCAATGAGAAATCATGGGCTGGAGAGATGGCTCAGTGGTTAAGAGAGCTGACTCCTCTTCTGAAGGTCCAGAGTTCAAATCCTAGCAACCACATGGTGGCTCACAGCTACAGTGTACTCATATACATTGTCTTAGTCAGGGTTTCTATTCTTGCACAAACATTATGACCAAGAAGCAAGTTGGGGAGGAAAGGGTTTATTCAGCTTATATCCACATGGCTGTTTATCACCAGAGGAAGTCAGGACTGGAACTCAAGTAGGTCAGGAAGCAGGAGCTGATGCAGAGGCCATGGAGAGATGTTCCTTGCTGGCTTGCTTGTTTCTCCTGGCTTGCTCAGCCTGCTCTCTTATAGAACCCAAGACTTCCATCCCAGGGATGGCACTACTCCTTTGATCACTAATTGAGAAAATGCCCCACAGCTGGATCTCATGGAGGCATTTCCCCAACTGAAGCTCACTTTTTTGTGATAACTCCAGCCTGTGTCAAGTTGACACACAAAACTAGCCAGTACATATATAAAATAAATAAATAAGTATCAAAGAGAAATCATGTAGATCAGAGACTTCTGGCAGTCTAGAAGGCATCTATCCAGTGTGTGTTAATTAATATTTTGACTTTTGTCACAAGAATTTCAAGGTCATGATGAAGATGTAGCTTTATGTCATGAATGTTCTCCTGTCTTCTCTGTTTACCCCAAATCTCAGGTTCTAAGTCCTTGATGAGGGTAGAGCACAATATCTTAGAACCTCATATGATATTGCAAATTTTCAAATAAGAGAGGCAAATTCAGCTATCAAAAGTCACTAGAAGCTAATGGAACCTGTCACAAATAATATTACGAAGCAATAAACAGTGATATCACAAGCAATGGTTAGGATGAAAACAACCTCTCATCCTTGTCTAAACTACCAGATACCATTGAATACATTTATTTCAAACAGACCCCAAGTACACCTACACGTCTAATGGAAATAGATCTAATATGTATTGAAACTTTAGAAATATAGGGAAAAATATGTATTTTGAAGAGATCTCAGGTTAAGTTTTTAAAAGTTATACATGAAGTTATTCTTTGATGTTGTATATAGTCTTTAATATTGTCTATCTATGTATATATCTTGATCATAACTACTCTCCATACCTCTCCTTTAGTTTTTCCATAATACCCCACATTAGCTCCCTCTAAATTTCATGCCCTCCTTTGTATACATGTGTATTTGCACACCAAGTATAATTAGTCTTGTTTACATTAACATGGATGTGCAGTCATCTGCACTGGCCACACCAGTGACTTTTCATTTTTTACATCATCAGTTGCTCAGTGTTACTCAGCTAGGAATGGGCCTAATGGGATCTTTAATCCTCTTTGCTTTGATTTTTAACTCACTTGATCTTATGTAAATGTTCTGTAACTAATGGTAGATGCTATGAGTTCATGTGTAAAAGAGCCAAGTTATGTCCACTTCTTAGGGGATTAAAAAAAAA
>JADRCD010189444.1:7893-23459 GCA_019843815.1 Montemys delectorum
ATACACACACATACACACACATACACACACACATATACACACACATACACTCACACACACACATACACACACACATACACACATACACACACATACACACACACATACACACACACATACACACACACATACACTCACACACACATACACACACACATATACACACACACATACGTACATGCACACATACAAACACACACATGAAAGAAGAAGGAAAGAAAGAAGGAAGGAAGGAAGGAAGGAAGGGAAACAGATAGCTATAATCCTTTGGAAGTCAATGGTGGACTTAGATGGCCCCTTATGGTGTATTTTCTCATGTCATAAAACATAGGGATTGTGGTGTCTGTGTACAATGTTACTCTTTCTCTCCAGAGATTTCTTTTTTCTTTTACTTTTCAAGCATTTATAAAATTTTTTAATGCTATTTTTTAAATTTAGACTCCAGTTGTTGCAGCCCTCATCCCCCATTCTATAGATTCTTATCCCACTCCTCCTCCCCCTTGCCTCCTAGAGGCCTCCTCCTTCCCTGGGACCTCGAGTCTCCTGAAGATTAAACACATTTTCTTCCACTTAGGCCAGACTAGGAAGAACTCTGCTATGTATGTGCCATGGGCCTCAGGAGTAACCATGTATGCTCCTGGTTGGTGGCTCCATCTCTGGGAGTTCCCTGGGGGTCTGGGTTAGTTGAGACTGCTGGTCTTCCTAAGGGGTCACTCTCTCTTTTGGCTTCTTCACTCCTTCCCCCAATTCAACCAAAGGGGTCCTCCACCTCAGTGCAATGGTTGGGTGTAAATATCTGCCTCTGTCTCAGTCAACTGATGGTAGGTCTCTCAGAGGACAGTCATGCCAGGCTCCTGTCTGTAAGCACATCATAACATCAGTAATAGAGTCATGCCATGCCCCCTCCACCGTGAGATGGATCCCAAGTTGATCCAGTCATTGGACTACCTTTCCTTCAATCTATATTCTCCATTTTTGTCCCTGCAGTTCTTTCTTTCTTTCTTTTTTTTTTAAATTAGGTATTTTCTTTATTTACATGTAAATTTCTCCTTTCCCAGTTTCCCCTCCAAAACCAACCAACCAACCAACCAAACAAACAAAAACAACAAGAACAAACTCCTGTTGCCTTCCTCATTCCCATGCCTGCCTCCCCACCCTCTCCCACTTATTGGCCCTGGCATTCCCCTACACTGGGGCACAGAACCTTCACAAGGCCGAGAACCTCTCCTCCTATTGATGATCAACTTTTCAATCCTCTACTATACATATGCTGCCAAAACAATCAGTCCCACCATGTATAGACCTTGGTTGGCGGTTGGGTCCCTGGGAGCTCTGAGAGTACTAGTTAGTTCATATTGTTGTTCGTCCTCCAGCTCCATAGAACCTTTCTCTAACTCCTTCATTGGGGACCATGTACTCAGTTCAATGGATGACTGTGAGCCTCTGCATCTGTATTAGTCAGGTATTGTCAGAGCCTCTCAGGAAATAGCTATATTTAGGTTGGCTTGTCCTTCCTTCAGTCTCTGTTCCATAGTTAATCTCTGCAACTCCTTCTATGGGTATTTGATTCTCCCTTTTAAGAAGGTATGAAATGTCCACCTTTTGGTCTTTTGGGTCTGAGTTACCTCACTCAGTATGTGTGATATTTTCTAGTTCTATCCATTTGCCTGAAAAAATTCAAGATATCCTCATTTTTAATAGTGGAACAATATTCTCTTGTATAAACATGAGGAGAAGGAACTCAGATTCGACCTCTAGAGAGGGCCTCAAGTGGAGAGACAGGTTTACTAACCTACAGTCAGAATTTCTGTCCCAGAATTATTCCTACCTGAAAGAACTGTCCCTGCAGGAAGCAGAGGGACAGAGGGAGCTAGGTGGGAGATGGGAGCAGGAGAGGAAAAGGGGAACAGGATCAGATATGGGGGAGGGGACAAGAGAGAAGCTTAGAGGGCCAAGAGAATGAGTGGAGGTAAGCAGCTTGGGGGGTAGTTGGGAATTGGGAGTACCCTCTAGAAAATACCAGATTTTCAGGAGGTTAGAGACTCTCAGGACTCATTGGGGGTGACCTTAGGCAAAATGTCCAACAAAGATTTCTTAATAGATGGTGATTGTGAGAATCTCATGTGTTTTGGGGCACAACATTAGTGGAAGATTGTGAACTGCGGATTCTGTTTCATAGATGTGCCTGACTTTGAAGACAGTTGCAGAATCCAGGGACAGAGAGATGGGTACCTCAGTTAAGAAAGCGGTTCATGGCTGGCAGCTAATGACACTGCAGAAAGGGATCAGCTCTCCATACCCCTTTGGTGGGTGTGTGTGAAAGAAAGGGATTTTGGTATTTCTGCCATGCTTTGGGTGTTTCTGGATTTTTGAGGCTGGAAACGAGCCTGGAATGTCACCTCAAGCTGCTTCAGAGTAAGGGCCAAAGAACTCTTGCCCTATCTTGGAAGACAAAAGGCAAACAGACAGGTCTCAAGGTGGCCCAGAAACACTGGAGATTTTCTCCTGCTATTGTCTGGCAGCAGGAATGGTTGGCAAGTGATTTTAACCCAATTTTCTCACCCTGACATGTGAGCTTCCAAAGAGGGTTTGAGCCAGTTACTTGAAAGTCTCTTTTTTAACAACAGGGAGGAACTGAAGCACAGACCCTCTGGCATATGCCTCCTACAGGTGTAGAGCCAATGGGAATACAGGCAAGACAGACACACTCCCTGTCTCTCTTATGTCTTGGGATTCTGTAAGTATCCATTTTGGCAGTTATACATAAATTCCCCAACATGATGTCTGAGACCCCTCATGTCAAATCATAAATGCAGATTTATTCAGTTCTTTAATCAGCTTGAAGCATTTTAGATTTCTTAACCTTCCATACCATTTATTTCCCAGATTTTGTGCCTCTGTTTCCCATGCCCAGTGTAGTTTCAAATTTTGCCAGATGCAACTCTTTAACTTCCTTCCTCAGTGGTGGCACGTACTACAAACAGCTATCTGCCACCTTGGGGCCACTGCCACCTGCCAAGAAACCCAGAGTTGGACCATTCTTTCTTACATCCAAAACTGGGCAGATATTTTAAAATTTTTGGACAGAAGAAAGAAAGAGAAGGAGATAGAAGAAAGGAAGGAGGAGATGGGAGGAGAGGGAAAAGTAGAGGAAAGGAGATGAAGGGAGGGAAGGAAGTTTGGAAGAAAAGAAGAAACAATGGGAGTTACATACACACCCCAGACTGGCATCCAGCTAGACAAGACACTCAGAATATGGGAAGAGTCAACAAGCAGTGGTTGTCCTTCCTGTGTTCTTGTTGACTCATTCCCCAGCAGTAGGATGAAGGAACATAAGGAAGAGGTAATGACTTCCAGACCAGGTGCAGGGCAGCCAGTGGGAGGGAGTCACAGCTAAGGAGGAAACGCTCCAGTCCCTGGATGGTGTACAGGATACTATGGAAGTCCTCAAAGGAAACATTTCTGGGTCATCATGTTCCTCTGTCCTCTTCCTCTATAGAGGGAGTGTCCCTCCTTCCCACTCCTTTCACGTGTACCACCCCTTAAGGTGAGGAAGGCACTGTGGATGTTAGCAACCTGGCTGCCATAAGCACTGTGAGACAGTACAGATCCGGGCCTTTCCCAGTGGTTGGAAGGCGTTGATGAATCAACCCAGGGCTTCCTGGAATCCACATTTGCCAAACCAGTTGGAAGCCGAGAGTCGTGATGACTCTCTCAGTTGGCTGCACTGCAATGCTTGAGGCTAGGTGTGGCACATGTCACAGGTGAGCATAAACATAGGAACCAGAAAGTGCCTCGTTTCACTGTGGCCCTCCCTGTGGTGTCACAGGGAGGTGGCTGGAAGGACGAGGATTCTTCCTGCCACTTATGAGGCAAGGCTTATCTGTCCACCACTCACATGTCCTCGCCCTCCAGGAATCAACTTCCTCCAATGCTATGATGCTCATCCCATCTTTGGAGCTTTGAACATTACTATTACGCCTGGTTCCCTTCACTGGGATCTGACCTATGAAAGTAGCATAGCTTCCTTGACTATTTTATCAAGATTCTGGAGAGGCACTTTTTTCATATATATCTTGTGGTGACAGACACCACCTACGGTATGGGACCCTGGTTCCTCCTTAGCAGCTCCTGAGTCCCCCTTAGCACAGCCGTTCTGTGGCTCACAGGAAGTAGATGGTGCCTCTTCAGCAGCAGCTCACTGAGGACAGTGACAATCATCTCTCGTTGCCTCAGATCCTCAAACTCCCTAACACACCTGCTCTGGACATGCCAGATACAAACAGAAATGTCTCCAGCCTTTCCTTAGAGACAGTAAAAGTACTCCTGACCCAGCCCTCTAAAGAGTGGGTTTTCCAAGTGGTGTCTGATGTGTTCCAGGCTCAGTCTCTTGTCCCAAAGCTGTTCTCTTGCTCCATCCATTATCTTTCTCCCATTTACTGTTGGAAATTCCATTCTTGACTCTCTTCAGGAATGACTATCTGAAGTCTCTCTCTCTCTCTCTTTTTGGTTTTTGAGACAGGGTTTCTCTGTGTAGCCCTGGCTGTCCTGGAACTTGCTCTGTAGACCAGGCTGACCTTGAACTCAGAAATCTGCCTGCCTCTGCCTCCCAAGTGCTGGGATTAAAGGCATGTGCCACCACCGCCCGGCCTGAAGTCTCTTTTAAATGACCAGACTGTATCACGCACCATGACGAGAAGCAGGACAGCTGTGGGTTGGGGAGGATGAACATGATAGAACTGGGATTTCAATGGCACTCTGTCTAGAATAGCACTGGTCCAACACATCGGGCTGCCTCCTATGTGCTTTCTAGAATGTGTGTGGATAAGCTCATCTCTTTATATCATAATTATGCTGGGCAGAGTGTGTCACTCCTTAGGATGGGTGTTTGCCTTTCAGGATAGTGAAGCCGTAATGAGGATGATGAGGGGAATGATTCCCTTCTGGCTAAGCCATTCCTCATTTCCCAGAGCCTGGGAAATGCATTTGGTATCTTCCCTATTCCACCTTATAATTTGCTGGGACACTTAAGATATGCTGTTTGTTCTCTCTTTGTATTTGAGGTGGTGAGGCAGACCTCAGTATTTTTTGTAGAAAATCTAAAACATGATTTTGGCTGCTGGCGTGTCTGATGACATGACCAACTCATAATTCTGATGTATAGAAGATACCTAACACTGAGCTTGGTTGATTACAGGCATGTTCCACTCTCTCTAGCTTTTATGTAGGTGCTGGGGATTGATTCAGAACTCGAGTAAGATAGCTTGGTCAGTAAAGTTCCAGTGAGGCCAGCCCCCGATTGAAGAAACAGAATACATAGCATGGATGTCAGGTGGCAAGGCTGCTGAACCCATCACGGTAACTGTGCCAGACCCATTCTCTCCTGAATGTGCACTAGAGTTCTCAATGTAAACTAGAGTTCAGCAAGCTACAGCCCACCAGCTAAATCCAGATACCATCTGTTTATGTAGATAGTGTTTTATTGAGACAGAGCCATAAAGATTTGCTTCTTGTTTCTGATACATTTTGCATGATACCTGTAAAGTGGAGTAGTTGCAATAGAAGTTGTGTGGTCAGGAAAACCTAAAAGCCCTTACTGTCTAGCCTTGATAGAGAAGACTCACCAAATCCTAGTGGTTGAAAATGCTCAACTGTGAAGAATACAGAGGAGAGGCCATCTCATGGTTGAGATGCCATGAGTAGATTTCTTTTCAGTGCCAGCCCCCAAGATGCCACAGCCTGCACTTCCATAAGGAGTTATCTGTAAATTCTCAAAACCAGAATTGCTCTGTGGTCTATTGAATATGTGAGGCATGTCTTCAGGTCCTAACTCTCTTTCATTCATATTTCACCACTCACAGCCACTGGTCTTTCCATTAAGAAAATGAACTTCTGGGTGGATGTATAAACAAAAGGGAGCTCAAGTAGTAAAAGGGGATTGTTGAATAACCGTATGTGAGTCATCTGTCTTGGCCTCCAGATTTGAGCTCAAAACTATATTTGAGCTCATTCTTCTTACAACACAGATTACAATACTATCTTCATATCATTTGGGTCAGAAAAAATGCCTTTAAGTTCAAATTAAAAAGAAAGTTTCAGCTACTACAGTGCTTGGTATATAATCACAGATCTCTTGGGTACCAGCCATCATAACCAGTCAATGTATTGTCCTGTCCGTTATACCATTAGCCAATAAGTTCATTTTAATAACCAGTTCTAATTACATGACTATGTCAGACACCCTATTAAAAATAACCCCTGGGGATATGAATAGGAAAACAATAAGTCAAATTATCTCTATTTGCAGATGATATCACATATATTATACCTAAGAGAGTCTAAAATTTTTATCAGAGAACTTCTAGAAACAATCAACAATTTTAGCAAAATAGTAAGGTATAAAATCAACTTTGTATACACCACCAACAAACACACTGAGAAAGAGGTTATGGGCATAACCCCATTTATAGTAGCAACCAGGATGCTCCAAGTGAGCAATCAGTTAGCTTATGCTACCTATACAGTAGCATCAAAGATAATAAAAATATCTTGGAATAAATCTAATCATGGAGGTAAAAGACCTCTACATTAAAAACTTCAAATCTTCGAAAAAGAGACTGATAAGGACACTAGAAAGCAGAAAGACACTCCATATTCATGGATTGGTAGAATTTATATTGTCAAAATGGCCATCCTACCAAAGGAAAGTTACAGATTCAATGCAATACCAATCAAAATATCCACAACATTCTTCACAGCACAGAGATGGAAAAGGAGCATCGTCTTAAAATTCACGTGGAACCAGAAAAGACCCTGGATAACCATGTAAACACTAAGCAAAAATAAAAACTCTGGAGAAAGTGATATTTTGGACTTCAATATAAATCATAGAGTTATAGTAATAAAAAAGAATATGGTATGGCATAAAACAGTCATGTAGGCTAATGGGATTAAATAGAATACCTAAACATGATTACGTAGGACTACAACCAAGAGACATTTGATGAAGAGGCCAAAAGTAATCAAAACAAAACCAAAACATATGCTAGAAAACAGCATATTCAACTAATGGTGCTGGGGAGACTGGATGACTACGTGCAGAAGAATAAAATTAGACTCATGTCTACCACTCTGAAGAAGTTAGATCCAATAACATCAAAGACCTCAATTTGAAACTCAGAACACAAAATCTGATAGAAGAAAACAAAGATAGTTTCCCATAAGATATATATGTAGGGAAAGATTTTCTGAATAAGACTTGATTAACCAAGGAATTACAGCAAATAGTTGACAACTCAGCCATCATAGAACTAAAAGCTTTTGTACATCTAAGGAAACAGTTAATAAAGTGAAGAGGAAACTCATAGAATGGGAAAGAATCTTTGCTGGTTATATATCTGCCAGAGGATTTATATGTAGAATATACAAAGAACACAAAAAAGTCAAGGAAATAAATGGCCTCAAAAAAAAAAAAAAAAAAAGCCATGGTTCTAAACAGAGAATTCTAAGTAGAAGAAATAAAATTTGCTAAAAATTACATTAAAAAGTATTTATCATCCTTGATGTGAAAGTTTGAATAAGATGTCCCCCTGTCCAAAGACTCACTATGTGTAAATATTTGGTCCCTGAAGACATGGCCTTGTTCGAGGAGGTGTGTTTTTGGGGGTGGGCTTTGGAGTTTCAAATCCCATCCATCCTCAGATAGCTCTGCCCTCTTCTCCAACCCCACCTCATGTTTGTGGGTTACATGGGAGCACACAGCTACTGTTCCAGTGCCATGCCTGCTTGCCTGTTGCCATGTGTCTCCCCATGATGGTCAAGGACTCACTCTCTGAAACTGCAAGCCCAATAAACCGTTTCCTCTAAAAGTTATGTAGTAACTATGGAAACGCAAAATAAAACAACTTTTTAAGAATTCATCTCACCCCAGCTATAATGGCCAAGGTCAACAAAACAACCAACAGTGAATGCTGGGGCAAACGGGAAAAAGGGAACCCTCACTCACTATTGGTGGGAATGCACATTGGTGTAGCCACTTTAGAAGCAGTGTAGAGAATCCTCAAAAAACTAAAACTAAATCTACCACATGACCCAGGTATACCATCCTTTGATATATGCCAAAATGGTATGAAGTCCTACCCACAAATATTTTCTTGGACGTATTTGTTGCTGCTCTATTCAAAATAGCTAGGAAATGGAGACAACCTAAAGGTCCTTCAACAGATGAATGGATAGTGAAAATATGCATGATTCAGCTGCAAAGAAAAATGAAATTATAAAATTTGTAGGTAAATAGATACAGCAAAAAATGATATTGGAAAACCCAGATACAGAAAGACAAACACCATATTTTCCCTCTCATTGATAGTTTGTAGCTCTAAATTCTCAGATATAAATGTCTCCACTAGGCTTTCTATTGCTGTGGTGGAGCATCGTGACCAAAGCACAACTTTGGGGGAGGAAAGAGTTTATTCAGATTACACTTCTATATCACAGTTCATCATCAAAGGAAGTCAGGACAGGAATTTAAGCAGGGAATGAACCTGGAGCCTGGAGCTGATGCAGAAGCTATGGAGGAGTGCTACTTACTGGCTTGTTCCTCATGGGTTTCTCAGTCTGCTTTCTTATAGAATCTAGAACCACCAGACCAGGGATGGCCCCACCCATAATAGGCTGGGAACCTTTTTATAAATTACTAATTAAGAGAATGGCCTACAAGCTGGACTACAGCCTAATAGTGTGGAGTCATTTTCTCAATTGTGTGTCCCTCCTCTAATGACTCTAGCTTGTGCCAAGTTGATAGAAAACTAGCCAGTACAGAGCATAAATAACATGGAGTAACCATAGAAACTAGGAAAGTATAAAGCTACTTTAGGGGGAGAGGAGTTGGGAGAGGAATAGCAAAATACATTTTATATAGATGATATGGAAAATTGAAATACATGAATAGGACTCCATTTGGGGAGGTGGGAAGGTGATAAACATAGGAGGAAGCATTTGGGACTAACAAAAACTGGATTATTTGATAAATCCACAAAGAATTGTATCATTTAATATTTACCTAAAATCATACTATATATAAGCCACTTACTTAGGGCTGGCAGTGTTTAGCCTGTAAAACTATAAACTAAAAACTCCAGGTATGAGAACCCTACTTTCAAATGGTTGGTGAACTTAGTCTAAATGATTCCCAAAACATACAGATTATAGATGTACACCTTGGTTGAAGGCCTATTGCTGAAGACACTATGTGCACTTAGGCCCCAGGAGGACTTGGAATGATTTGAACTGGATCTGAGCTGCAAGTCTCTTTTCTGTGGTCTATCTTCTATGGTTCCAGAAAAATACTGTGCAAACTACCACGAGAGAGAAGCAATTATCCAGCTGCAACACCTGTGAACCATGGAAGTTAACAGTATGACAAGATATGGATGAATGTGCAATAAGTGCACTCACATGCAAGCAATGACCAATTGCTGTTTATTGGATTTTTAAAAATTAGATATTTTCTTTATTTACATGTCATATGATTTCTCCTTTCCCAGTTTCCAAAAAACAAACAAACAAACAAACAAACAAAAACAACAAGAACAAACCCCTGTTGCCTCCCCCCTCCCCATGCTTGCCACCCTACTCTCTCCCACTTATTGGCCCTGGCATTCCCCTACACTGGGGCACAGAACCTTCACAGGGCCAAGGGCCTCTCCTCCTATTGATGATCGACTTTGCAATCCTCTACTAGACATATGCTGCCCGAACAATCAGTCCCACTATGTATAGTCCTTGGTTGGTGGTTGAGTCCCTAGGAGCTCTGAGGGGTACTAGTTAGTTCATATGTTGTTTGTCTTAAGGAGCTGCAAACCCTTCAGCTCCTTTGGTCCTTTCTCTAACTCCTTCATTGGCCTGATTACCAGGAAGGAATCATGCCTGATACTGGAAATCTAGCAAGCTTTGCAGAGCTAATGGGGTCACGGACCTTAGAAAAGAACTTATCACTGTCACTTTGCTAGCCCAGCTAATTTCCATACTAGAATCTAAATCTTATTCTTATGCCCATGGATTAGTGTAGCAACCAGCCCAACCAATGAAGCCTCTCTTTACAACAAATGGAGAGTATCACAGAAAACCACAGCTGGACGCAGTGCAGAGATTGTGTGGGGTCCAGTCCTAATGAATGCATCTGTGTCACAACCCCTGCCTTAATAACGATCAAGGAACCACATCTCAGAGAAGACGTCTGTAAGACTGTAAGACTCAGAACACAAGGGATCTTGCTATGAAACAGCCTTGCCTAGAAATGGCTGCATAAGCTCATCCAGACCAATGGCAGTATCGACAGACATTTTAACATGGAAGGCAGAAATTCTCTTGGGGTCCCTGCACTAGACAAAACTTCAGGCAACTAATGACTACTAGGGGAGGAGAAGTAACCTCTCTGAGAGATGTACCCCTTTATGAGTTAATTAAAAAGCAAAGTGGTCAGCCTTGAAATTACATACATACCACCAACAAAAACAGATTCAGAGAGTTACATTTATGTATATTCATGTATATATGTGCATAAACACACATATATGTGCAATACATAATAACAGCAATAATTAAATGAAAAGAGGCTATCAACCTGAAAGTGGGATTCAAGGAAAGGTGGCTTGGAGGAGCTGGAGAAAGGAAAATCAAGGGGAAAGTTATGTAATTCTATTTCCATTAAAACACATCAAAGCTCAAGTCCAAGTGGATCAGGGACCTCCACATAAAACCAGATACATTGAAACTAACAGAAAAGAAAGTGGGGAAGAGCCTCGAGCACATAGGCACAGGGAAAACTTCCTGAACAGAACACCAATACTTCATACTCTAAGATCAAGAATTGACAAATGGGACCTCATAAAATTGCAAAGCTTCTGTAAGGCAAAAGACACCGTCAACAGGACAAGACAGCAACCAACAAATTGGGAAAAGATCTTTACAAATCCTATATCTGATAGAGGGCTAATATGCAATGTATACAAAGACCTCAAGAAGTTAGACTCCAGAGAACCAAATAATCCTATTAAAAAATGGGGAACAGAGCTAAACAAAGAATTCTCAACTGACAAATACCAAATGGCTGAGAAGCACCTAAAGAAATGTTCAACATCCTTACTCATCAGGGAAATGCAAATCAAAACAACCCTGAGATTCCACCTCACACCAGTCAGAATGGCTAGGATAAAAAACTCAGGTGACAGATGCTCGTGAGGTTGTGGAGAAAGAGGAACACTCCTTCATTGCTGGTGGAATTGCAAGCTGGTACAACCACTCTAGAAATCAGTTTGGTGGTTCCTCTGGAAATTGGACATAGTTCTACTGGAGGACCCAGCTATACCACTCTTGGGCATATACCCACAAGATGCTCCAACATGTAATAAGGACACATGCTCCACCATGTTCATAGCAGCCTTATTTATAACAGCCAGAAACTGGAAACAACCCAGATGTCCCTCAACAGAGGAATGGATACAGAAACTGTGGTACATCTACACAATGGAGTACTATTCAGCTATTAAAGACAATGAATTTATGAAATTCTTGGGGAAATGGATGGATTTGGAGAATATCATCCTGAGTGAAGTGACCCAATCACAAAAGAACACACATGGTATGCATTCTCTGATAAGTGGTTATTAGCCCAGAAGATCAGAATACACAAAGTACAAACCACAAACCATAAGAAACTCTAAAACAAGGAAGACCAAAGTGTGGATACTTCGTTCCTTCTTAAAAGGGGGAAGAAAATACCCATGGAAGGAGTTGTAGAGACTAACTATGGAGCAGAGACTAAAGGAAGGACAATTCAGAGATTGTTCCACCTGGGAATCCTTCCCATATTCAGTCATCAAATCTAGATACTATTGTGGATGCCAGCAAGTGCTGGATGATGGGAGCCTGATATAGCTGTGTCCTCAGAGGCTCTGACAGTACCTGATTCATACAGAAGTAGAGGCTCGCAGCCATCCATTGGACTGAGTACAGGGTCCCCAGTGATGGAGCTAGAGAAAGGACCCTAGGAGCTGAAGGGTTTGCAGCCCCTTAGGATGAACAACAATATGAACTAACTAGTACCCTCAGAGCTCCCAGGGACTAAACCACTAACCAAAGAGTACACATGGGGGGGGGGAACTCATGGCTCCAGTAGCATGTGCATAGCAGAGGATGGTCAAGTCAGTCATCAATGGGAGGAGAGGCCCTTGGTCCTGTGAAGGTTCCATGCCCCAGTGTAGGAGAATGCCAGGGCCAGTAAGTGGGAGGGGGTGGGGTGGTGAGCAGGGGGAGGGGGGAGGGAACAGGGGTTTGTTTTAGTTTTTGGTTTATTTTATTTTATTTTCTTTCTTTTCTTTCTTTCTTTCTTTTTTGGGTAGGGGAACCTGGGAAAGGAGATACTGTAAATAAACCATCTAATAAAAAGCATATCAAAAAATAAGTGATTTAAATAAAAATAATCTCAGGGGTCCCACCTTTTCCCTTTGGATACATGATTTTCCTGATTCCAGTCCCCAGCCTATTAATGAGTTGACTTCAAGATTATAAGAAACATTTATGCTTTTAAATCTCTTTCCTTCTTGGAAATTCGCACACACATACAAAATCTCCTGCCTTCTTTCAGTGGATGTGTAGATTGTTGGCAAAATTGCTTCACGATGAGGTCTCTCTGGGGCTGTGTTGTAAAATGCAGTTGGATGATCTGATGAGAGACGGTGCAAACCAAAAAGCACCATTGAGCATTCGTCCCCCTGGGCCTGATCAGATCCCTGGTAGATGTATAGAACACCCTTTGGTCAACCTTATATAGAATTCGATGTATTATTCCTCACTTGTTCAGTGTTAAGAGTCAGGAGTCAGCCCCTGGGGGGTTGGATGTGAATCTGGAAACTGTGACAGACATATCTACATCACTGCTAAGTTTCAAATTCTTAAACTAGTTTGATCATGTTAAAAGCGGCTGTGACAGAAAGACTGTGCAAGATCAAGCCAGACAAAAGTCTCAGCATGGGTGAGTGAGGCCATCACTAATCTCTACCTCAGGCTAATGTGCTATTGGTGGTTGACGGCTACCGGAAGAGGCGTGTCAGTTATCTTCAGGGTTGGGGCACGGAAGAGAAGACCCGTGCTCCAGTAGATGGCCGTTTACCCATGCACATACTGGCAACACTGAGTGGATTCTGTGGTTTTTGAAGAAAAGGAACATATGAACTATAGTGAAGGGATGGGGATGCGGTTGATCAAAATACATTCTATGCGAGTGTCAAGTTATCAAATAAAAAAGGAACGTGTCTTCATCTTGGCTCTCTCTCTTTCAGGGTCATGTCGTCCCTTACCTTTGCCAAGTGTCATCCGAATTATACTCCCTAAGGGTACCCTCATCTCTTATGGGGTCCCTGCGAGTATCATGGCCAGCAGGGAAACAAACCTTGAGGAGATGATAAAGAAAACTTGGTACAGCTGCACTTGATCAGTCAGACTGGATTAGAACTTCTCGAGAGTCGGATCCTCTTACACATTTTAAACACAGTTAAACTTCGGGCTCTCACAACAAAGCTTTAGGCATAGCTACCTAGGAACTTCCTAGCAAAGTAGCAAAGTATCTGTGACCTTTACAATAAGAATGATTTCTATTGGCTGACAAACATAGCTCAGGGCGAGGGTCATGGAGGGAGAAAGGATTTGTAAGGAGCGTAAGGATAGGTTCTATTGGTGGAGGATTCAAAGTACATGAGACCTCTCTTAAACATGGTTTCTATTCACTGAGAGACAAGAGCTCAGGATCAGGGCCTGAACAATGCTCAGAACATTGGAAGATTTGGGAAGGCGGGCTCCACAGAATAGCAAAAAGATCACCGGATTGTCAGACAACATCCACTCCAACTGAACCGGTGATCAGACGCCATTCATCTCCTTCCATTGGGTGACTGGCATCTTGGTTTCTCCAGATGCTTGCTTACTCTAAGCAGTACTTCCTACACTCGTCTTCCCTGTGGCGTGTCTTCGCAGCCTGCTGCTTTTCATTACCCCTTTAACTAAAGCTTCTTCCCTCTACGTGACTCTAACTCTCATGTTCATGTGTTTATTGCATTGGCACTGGAATACGACTGCTTCTCGATTTGCTTGCTCTCCTGGTCTTCATTTCCACAACCATCTAGCCTGCCTTTTACATCTCTTTACCTGTAAACTTATTTCTTCTTGACATACTGCTGTAAATATTCTATGATTTTCATTATCTGAATAAGGTCCTTTCATTTACCCTCCCCCTGCCCCCACCCCTACCTAGGAATTAGTTGTTCTTAATAATATTTGTCTTGGAATGTCTGAGGTTTCAAAATTTTCCTGAATTTCGAAGAGTAAGGGAAAAAATAGGTTACTTTCTCATGAATCCAAGGAAACAAACAAAAAGACCGTATCTACACAGATTATCAGAAATGGTTACAAGTAACATAATATGCCCATTGTGAAATTGGCAAAAAGTCCAATTGTCATACAAGCTGTGCTCTGAGTGGGCACACAGTACTGAGGGAGTCCCTTTTAATCATGATGACAGGGTCATTAGGACTTTATATTTCAGACAGGCTCTGAAGATTGTGCAAACCACCACGTGGAAACTGTCATATGGATACAGTGAGTGATTGCACTTGAAATATTAGAGCAGAAGGAGGATTTTAAAAAGGGCTTAAAGTTCCAGATTCTGTAACCAAGAAAAATTGGAAAGTTCAGGTGTCATTCACAAACAAACAAACAAATAAACAAACGGATCTATCACTAGCTGAAGTAAAAGAGAGGCACCGGGTACCAAGCGGCTGATTATCAAGTAGGTGTGGAAGCCAATCAGAAAAGTTGGGAAACAGTCTCTACCATATGCCAATATGCGTGTGGCAATAAGAGGGGAAGCATAGAAAACTTCATCTCTGAGAGTGTGGGGTATTTTATCAATCTTCTCTAAGCCTCCATTTACTTATCTGTAAAATACATTTAACTCTATCAACCTATTGAATGATTCCAGTGAAATCAAGATATTTATATTGCTTAGTGTTGTGTATGGTATGTACTTGATTAAAGACTGACAAGGACGACAAGACCAGGAAGAAGAAAAAGATTCAAATTCTTAAAGATGTTAACACTTGTCAAGATTGGTGATAGGAGAAAGAGGAGGCAGCCCATGAAGAAGTAAAATCACCAACCAGGCTGGAGAAAATGGAAAGTGTATTGCCTCACCACATCAATCTCTGTGGGTTTTCTATCATCCAACTTGGAAACATAGGTCATATGATGTAAAGAGACCAAGTAAGGTGCTTAGGCAAAAAAAGCCACTGTATTGAATATGTAAAAACACTGTTAAAGTTTAAAAGGAAAACTTGGGAAAACTTGTCTTATTGAGGCAGATGTCAGGAAACAGTAGGTTTATGGTTAACTGGTTGAGTACAGGATAGGTATATACATATACTTATTGGTAAAGTCCTCTATTGATGGAGAGAGAGAGGAGGAGGAAGAGAGAGAGAGAGAGAGAGAGAGAGAGAGAGAGAGAGAGAGAGAGA
>JADRCD010189445.1:0-12408 GCA_019843815.1 Montemys delectorum
GACCAGGAAAAAAAAGGGGCTTCTGAGATGGTGTGAGCCTTGCGAGTGAGCCTCACTCACACTGAGTGAGTCTAGAGTGTAGCACTGACCTTGACAAGTCAATGGGCATCGTAGCCAGAAGTCAAGGAAAGGACCACAAACTCCTCTTGCCAGAGATAAAGAGAATGACTCCTTTTTAGCAAGCAAGAACTTTCTTCAAGCCCCTAAGGAATGAGAGCTTTGATCAAAATGCCAGCCTTGGGAAAAAGATTTTTTTGGGGGGACCAGACAGAGACCAAGTATTCAAACACAAGAGTCTACGTAGCTGGTGTGATGGGGGGTTGGGAGAGAGGTGGGAAGGGTAGGGGGAAGGGGAGTCATTCTCATTCAGACCACCACAGAATATTATATTCCCAAATTTAATTGATTTTTTTATACTAACAGCATAATTATCTTCATCTTGAAAGCACTGAAATGACCCCATTCCATAACCTTAAACTAAGGGATGTTGTGCTCAGGCCTCATTGCCCCACTCCTTTTCAGCCTCTCCATCAATAACATCCCTATGACTTTAAACACGATTGTCTAACCCATGGTCCATGGGTACATGTGGCCAAAATGTGATTGAGGCTCAACACAAAATCGTAAACTCGCTTAAAATATTAGGAGGGTAGTTTTTGCTATTGCAGTGGGTTGGTCTAATGCTGCTTGTATTCTAAGGCTAATCTGAGGGCCCCAAGACTGGTGCCCCAGAGACGAGAGAGTCCACACATAAGACACTGAATGACCCTCTATCATTACAAAGCCAGTGGTGGCAGAACTGGCTGACTGGCCTCAGCCTGTGGCACTGGCACTGTCCTGATGAGTGGTTTGAGCCCTGCCTCACTCTTCAATACCACCACCATCATCTTTGCTGAGGAATGGCAGCCTGGGGCAGCTCCACTTCTCCCTCCTGGACAGTTTTTCATCAATATGCCCTGCCTTCCTTCCATCCTTCCAAAGAACATGGCATGGCCTCCTCAGTTTGACTGTGTGGTGGTAAGCAGGTTATCATAGATTTTCTGAACTCAGAGCCTCCATTTCTTGAACCTGAAGCTGATGACACTTGGGAAGAATGTAAGAGATAAAGAGAACAAAGACACGTGGATGTGGGCCAGAGGAGGTCTGAGGAGGAGTAAGATTCACAGCAGTTATCCTCAAAGCTTGCATAATGCTGAAGGTAAAATGGGGCATGGTGGAGACTCATGATTTTGCGGCTATTGGTTAGGAAAGGTGGGGGAGAAGAAGGCTACAGAAACTGTGGGCAGGGCTGGTGAGATGACTCAGCGGGGAAGAGCAACGACTGCTCTTCAGAAGGTCATGAGTTCAAATCCCAGCAAGCACATGGTGGATCACAACCACCCGCAATAAAGACAGCTACAGTGTACTTATGTATAGCAAATAAATAAATCTTTAAAAAAAGAAAAAAAGAAAAGAAAAGAAACTGTGGGCAGATAAGCAGGCAGTTTGAAAGGAAAGGAAAGGGGTCAAAATTATTGTTCCCTTGCATAAGATAAAAAGACATAGGATAAGAGTTAGTGGCAGTTGTGTGTGTGTGTGTGTGTGTGTGTGTGTGTACTAATACAAGTCATATATATGTCTTGCTTCTGTCTTACGGAAAAAGGTATGTAAACTCTTAATGTTATTCATACAAGGAAATAGAGACTGAAATTTTTCTGTGCCACCAAATTAAGGACAAAGAACAAAGAAAAAACCAAGTTTTATAAATGGAATTGCTCATTTTCTGAGTAATTAGTTCCTGTGGAAATCTATCAGTGATGGTTGATATTTTCAAGTGTGAGGATACATTAATTTTAAAGAAATGTTTACTTTTAATAATCTCACTTGGGTGTTTTTATTTTATTTTTTCCTGGAATCAGGGAAAGACACATTACTCCAGGCTACCAGACTTCCACTTCATTCAGCATCCTCTATGGTTGGTTGTAGCAGCCTTATGCCGTAATTCAGCAACAGGCAGCCTATGACATTGTTGACCTTGATCTTATTCCAGCTGTGTGTGTAGATCAGGGTGGTAAATGGTGCATTGGTAGCCACCAACACAGAAAATGTTCCTGGAATTGGTTTCTCTGTAGTGATTTTGCCCAGCTCCGATTATTGTAAAGGCAGACCACCCCTTCCAGTTGTTCTTCTGGCTCAGTCTAAATAGTATGCCTGGTTTAGACTAGGGACATACATGGGATAGGATCTCCCCCTGGTGTTGAAACACTGGAAACACATCAACTACAAACAGAATGGAGACACCATCAAATGCCGACAGCTCAGGAAGTTAGTAGCCTGTTTATAATTTCTAGGAAGAAAAGCACAATGCCAGATTGGAAAGATTTGAACAAACACCGAATCCCTCAATGCTTAGATGACAGAACAAACCAGCAAGCATCCAGAACTCACCTAATGGCTAAAATAAAGAGCCAGAAAATGGCCAGCTAGCAATTAATAGTGGAGAGCTCCCAGATAGAAAATTTTAAACAGCTGTTTAAAATCCTTGAAGCTCAGCCTCCATCTATGGCTCTCTCTAATTTAGGGCTGAGCACTCACTGTCTTACTCTCAACATTGTGACCATTCTTTCCATTGACTGATGCCCACTGCGAAGAGAAGCTTCTCTGACCAAGGAAACAGCTGCTCAGGACTATCTATGGGTATAAGTGCAAATATATAGACGGCACGTTGGCAGCATGACCGTTTTGCAACACGCCAATAGTGGATTCTACCGTAGGAGTCTATGGGAACCATTCTTATTCAAAGCACCACAGAATCGTACTAACTAGTGGGTTTTCTTACGGCTTTTGTATACACTCTTAGTTTTGGCTGACCTACCCACTACACTTTCCATCCTCCTACCTCTATCCCTGCTATACCCCCAGTATCTCCTCTTCTTCTTTTATTTCACATGTTTTCTACTATCCTTTAAACTGATTTTTAGATTGGATTGTGAGGTAGTAGACTTCTGCATGGCTTTTCACTCGCCCTTCCTTCAGGTTAGCCCTTCCCTTCACCCCACTGCTTAAGCAGGTCTCCTTTCCTGCTTAAGTCCTTCTAACCCCAATATTTCACCTCTACTTTAATTTCACTGACAATGTTCAATATGCACTCCCTTAACATGTACCCAAAAGTATCTCTTTAGTTTCCTGTATTCCATTGTGATTCACGTTATACTCACAAAAGACTTGAAGCTAGGATCCGCATATGTGCTGGCCAGTCTTTGCTAACGTCACACAAAATGAGTCACCTGGAAAGAGGAAACTGAAATTGAGGAATTACCTCTATGAAAGTACCCCGTGGGCATGACTGTAAGGCATTTTCTTGGTTAATGACCGATGTGGAATTTACTTCAGGGAGAGAGTGCTCCTGAGATGATCGAGTTAGTGAGCACTGTCAATGATCCCCCCACACACACCGCTCCTGTATGAGTCCTATCCTGACTTCTCTTAGTGATTAGCCAGCTTGAGGCAAATAGCAAGACCATGTCCCCAGAACCAAAGAGCTGGAGATAAGAATAAGCTTCAAAACAGTATTAATCATAATACTCTCTGCTGGCATGCTTTTTTTTTTTTTAGCTATTTTATTGAGTCCTTATACCTCTACCTTCCTTCCAACCATTATTCCACCCTAATCCCTTCAAACCTCTGCTCTCCCAACACTAGATAGAAGAGAAAGGTCAGAGGTAAATGGGGATGTAGACCTCTATAAGCTCCCTGGATGGTGGCCCAGGCACTATGAGACCCCATGGTCTCAGGTTAGTTGACTTTGCAGGTCTTCTTTTGGTGTCAGTGGCCTCTCCGGCTTGCTTACTTCTATCCCTCACTCTTCCATAAGACTCCCTGAGCTCCTGATGTTTGGCTGGAGGCCTCTGCATCTGCTCCATCAACTACTGAATGAAGCCTCTCAGACAGTTATGCAGATTCCTATCTCCAAGGATGGAAGTGTGCCATTAATAGTGTTGGGTTGGCTCTCTCACATGGGATGAAACATTGGTTGACTGTTCCCTCTGTCTCTGCTCCATCTTTATATCTGCACATTTTGTAGGCAAGATAGATTTGGGGTTGAAGGTTTTGCCTGTGGATTGATGTCCTCGTTCCTCCTCTGCAAGCCTTGCCTTGGCTACAGGAGGGGACCACTTCAGTCTCTATATCCTCCTCTTGTAGGAATCTCAGATAGAGTCACCCCCCATAGACTCCCCTTATCCTCCCTCCCATTCCAGTCCTCCAGCTAGTCACCAGAGATGCCCCCTGCCGATTTTCATTCTCACTCCCAGCCCTCTCCTACCTCCCCTCACTCCTCCTCCCCCTCCCCACTTCTAACCATCATCCCCATTCTCCTCCTCTCCCCCTCTCCTACCCGTGCTCCTCTTTCCGTCCACTTCAGATGACTGTTCGGTTTCGCACTCTGTGTGAGATGCATGCATCCTCCTTTAGGACCTCAGTGTTACCCAGTTTCTTTGGGTCGGTGGATTGTCCTGCACTTGTGGCTAATGTCTGCTGATAAGTAAGTATATACCATACATGTCTTTCTGGCTCTGAGTCACCTCACTCAGGTTGATATTCTCAAGTTCCATAGATTTGCCTACAAAATTCATGTTTTTTTTAAATTGCTGAGTAGTATTCCATTGTGTAGGTATACCACATTTTCTTTATCCATTCTTCAGTTGAGGGACATTTAGTTGTTTCTAGTTTCTGACTTTTATGAATAAAGCTGCTATGAACATAACTGAGCAAGTGTCCCTGTGGTATAGCCGGGAATCTCTTGGATATATGCCCAGGAGTGGCATAGCTGGGTCTTCAGGTAGAACTATTCCCAGTTTTCTGAGAAACCACCAAATCGATTTCCAAAGTAGTTGTGCAAGTCACTCCCACCAGCAATGGAGTAATGTTCCCCTTGCTCTACATCGTTACCGGCATGTACCGACACTTGAGTGTTTGATCTTAGCTATTCTGATGGGTGTAAGATGGAATCTCAGGCTTGTTTTGATTTGAATTTCCCTGATGATTAAGGACGTTGAACATTTTAAGTGCTTCTTGGCCATTCGAGATTACTCTTTTGAAAATTGTATGCCTAGCTCTGTACTCCATTTTTAAAAATTGGATAATTGAAAAATAAAAAAATTGAATAATTGGTTTGTTGGTGTCTAATTTCTTGAGTTCTTTTTACACTTTGGATATTAGTCCTCTGTTGGATATAGGGCTGATGGAGATTCTTTCCAAATCTGTAGGCTGCTATTTTGTCCTCTTGACAGACCTTTGCCTTACAGAAGCTTATCAGTTACATGAAGTTCCACTTATCAATTGTTGATCTTAGACCCTGAGAGGGTTCCCCACAGCCTCTGCTTCAGCTCTTCCAGGTTGCTGCCTCTTAGACCCTGAGAGAGTCCCCCACAGCCTCTGCTTCAGCTCCTCCAGGTTGCTGCCTTGAGCTTGTGCCCTGATTTTCCATAATGATGGACTATAAACTGTAAGCGGAAGTAAAACTTTCCCTTTCCAGGTTGTTTTTGGTCATGGTGTTTATCACTGCAGTAGAAAGCAAACTAAAATATACCTCAAAATGCCTGACACCTGGAGTATTTTTATTGTTTTGTTTTGTTGGTTGTTGGTGGTTGGCTGTTTTTAGATCTTAGAATATATGTGTCTTATATTAGGCCAGCCTGGTGTACAAAGTGAGTTCCAGGGCAGCCAGGGCTACACAGTGAGGCCACATGGCTCCTTTCCCTTTCTTGTTGGTTACTGTTAGGGACTGATCGAGGGTACCTGTTGCCTCCTCCCCCGCCCCTCCCATGTCTGAACGCTGCTGAGTATCTCCTCTGCCTGAAGCGAAAGCAGCTGGAATTGCTGGAACTATAGCGCGGACCCCGAATAGTTCCGCTGGCCGGACACTACAGGTACCATGTGTACATACCACACACACTCCCGCTGCACTACACTTGCCGTCTGGCATCCCTCCTGGAATCCTGGAACAGACATCCTTTTAGATTCTTGAGTTCAAGATTCTGGTTCAGCTGCATTCTGTATCTTTACCGGAGTCCTTCATTGTTAAGTAAAAGTTTCCCCTTCTTTTAAAACAAATCATTACTATTTTATATGTGGGTGTGTTTTGCCTACACGTATGTCATGTGCCACTTGTGGTCAGTACTCATGAAAGGATGCTAGAAGATGCTGTCAGATCCCCTGGAACTGGAGTTATAGATGGTTATGAGTTGCTGCCTAGGTCCTAGGAAACAAATCTGGGTCCTCTGGAAGAGCAGCCAGGGCTCTTAACTTCTGACTCGTCTCTCCAGTCCATACACTTTCCCCTCTTAATCTCTGTAGTGGGCATTTTCCAAATCATCACTCCCGTGAACACTGAATTAAAGTGCTGTTTTCAGGAGCTTAATCATAGATTGTTGATTGAGTTGGGATAGTATAAGAGAGTGTTTAGTCTTTTTACTTTCATTTTCTTTCTCTTTCTTTCTTCTATTTCTTTTCTTCCATACTTGCTTCCTTCCCTTTTCATCTTCTGGTGCTGGAGTTTGAGCTCAGGGGCTCATGAATGCCAGGCAAGTGATGTGCACTGAGCTATACCCCTAGCTGGAGAGCACTTGTATCACAGACCATTTAAAATGAGTCTTAGGGGAAAATGGAACCAGCTTTGTAGCCAAAAAATCTTTCATGGCCTCTATCCTACTTTTTGATGAAATCCTTTGTCCATGGTTGCCCCCACACACACACTGCTGAAGTCTCAGAGCCAGGCTTCCACTGTATTTCTCTCACCATTCTTGTCTTCTAAGTTCCCACCACAATACCATACTATACTCTGTGTACAGCAGGGACTTTTCTAACCTAAAAAAATTGCCACATTTGCCCCACAAACCAGTTCCAGAGGCCTAAGAACCACATGTTCAGATTTATCACAGTAACATCCCTACTCCTGGTACCAATGTTCTTTCTTAGTCACTTTTTCCTGTTACTACAATAAAATATCCTGACAACAACAACATTTAAGGAAGCAAGTGTTTATTTTGGCTCAGAGTCCAAGAGTGAAGTGCATCATGGTAAAGGAGTCTTTGTAGCTGAGCTTGATTGAGCTGGTCACTTTGTATTCACTGCCTGGACACAGAGAATGATGCTAGTGCTCAGTTTGCTTTCTCCTTTCTGTGCTTCTCAGGACCCAAGCCCAGGGGATGGTGTTGCACACTTTAAAAAAAAAAGACCTATTTATGTTATTATTTTATTTTATTATTTTATTTTATGTGTATAGGTGTTTTGCCGACATGTACTGTCATAGTCAGTCTCCCAGTGCTATGAAAAGACAACATGATTATAACAACTCCTATAAAGGAAAACATTTCATTGGAGTTGGCTTATAGTTCAGAGATTTATTCTGTTATCATCATGATAGAGAACATGGTGGCACACAGAAGAGTTGGCGCTGGAAACTACTGTAGAGGTCTGCATTGCAACTGGCAGGCAGCAGGGGGTGGGGGAGAGAGAGAGAGAGAGAGAGAGAGAGAGAGAGAGAGAGAGAGAGGAGCTGGCTTGAGCATTTGGAACCTCCAAGCCCCCCTCCAGTGACATACTTCCTACAACAAGGCCACACCTCCTAATACTGCCTCTCCGTGGTATCCAAGCAGTCAAATCTATGAGCCTATGAGTTCCATTCTTATTCAAACCACCATACATGTATATGTGTACTACATGTGTGTCTGGTACCCACAGAGGTCAGAAGAAGGTGCTATATTTGAGGCACCAGAGTTAGGAATAGCTGTGAACTACAGTGTGGTGCTAGGAACAAAACTCATGTCCTCTTCAAAAGCAACAAGTGGGCTTAACCACTAAGCCATCTCTCTAGCCCTTATGTTCTCCACTTTTAGGATTGATATTCCCACTTCAATTAACCTGATCACAATAATTCCTCACAGGCATGGCCAGAGGCTAAAGCAATCTAAATAATCTCTCATAAATACACCCAGAAGTTGTCTCCTGGGTGATAGTAGATCCTATCATATTAGGTCACCACAGTCACTGTGGCTTCGGTTCCTCCAAATGGCTCAGGTATGTGAAATCATGTGATGTTTGTCTTTTTGTATGTAGTTTATTTCACTCAGCACAATGTTATCTATAACAGATTTCAGTTTCCTTTTAAAAAAAAAAAAACCCTGAATAAAATTTCATTCCACTGCAGTAATATTCTGATGTCTATAACTCCTTCTGTTCCCACCTGTGAGTTGACATCTGTTTCCACCTTTCAGCAGTTGTGACTAATGCTGTTATGAGCACAAAAATATGCTCAGGTCTATTGATTTTTGGTATGTGTTCCACAGTAGAACTGAGACAGATAAAATGACCTAACTTTCTCCAATGGTTTTTGGCTCATTGTTAAACACTATTAAACACTATAAAAGCACTGTTAGTGTTTCAGGTTTTGTTTTTGTTATGAATCTTGCTATGTAGCCCAGGTTAGCTTTGAACTGTCATTGACTTTTATAGTGGTTTGAATAGATTTGGCCCCCATAGACTCATGTGTTTGAACATTCTTGGCCCAGGGGATGGCACTATTGCAAATGGCCTTGTTGGAGGAAGTGTGTCACTGTAGAGTGGGCTTTAAGATCCTCCTCCTAGCTGCCTGGAAGATAGGCTTTTCCTGTTTGCCTTTGGAACAAGATGCAGAACTCTCCGCTCCTCCTGTACCATGCCTTACTGGATGCTGCCATGTTTTGGCCTTGATGACAATGGACTGAACCTCAGAACCGGTAAGCCAGCCTCAATTAAATGTTGTCCTTCATACAACTCCTCCAGAGGACCCAAGTTTAGTTACTAGCACCTGCGTCAGGTGGCTTACAATTACCTATAAGTCTTTCTCCAGCCAGCTCTAGCTCCTAAGGCACCTGCATGTATGTGCACATATCCACATACATATACTTTTAAAAAAGAAAAATAAAGCTTTAAAAACTTCTGTTGAAGTGATGCATGTGTGTGTGTGTGTGTGTGTGTGTGTGTGTTATGTTGTGTGTATGCCATGTGTGAGTGTGCAGTTCATGTGCATGCAGAGTGGGAAACCAGGATCTTTATATCTTCCTGTTACTCTCCTATTGCCTTTTTTTTTCCCTAGAGTGGCTGGCCAGAAAGCTCTCAGGATCCACCTACTTCTGCCTCTCCATGCTGGGAATGCAGGAGAATGCAGGAGAATGCAGGAGAATGCAGGAGAATGCAAAAGAATGCAGGAGAATGCAGGAGAATGCAGGAGAATACAGGAGAATGCAGAAGAATGCAGAAGAATGCAGGAGAATACTGGAGAATGCAGGAGAATGCAGGAGAATGCAGGCTTTTTACTTGGATCCTGTTTGAGGCTCAAGTGAGTGCTCTTACCCAGTCATCTACCTCTCCAACCCCCCAGGAATGGTCCTTTCTGGTCCACTTTTGATATTTATTATTAGATCATCTTGAGCTGGTGTTATGAAGAGGAGACAGGGAAAGATGGGAGTAAAACAGGAGCAGCCAAGAATGCAACAATGTGGCAGTGTTCTAGAAGCAAGCTGCAGAGAGCCACAGGATGGGGAACAGAAGCTGCAGAGGCTGTGAAGAGCTAAAGATAAGATTTCAACCCTTAACCGCCAAAAGCCCCTACAACCCAGGTAGAGGGCAGTAATACAAGGACCAGAGGGTCCCAACACATAAAGCTTGTCTAGATGCTCTAACATTAGCATGCATATCTGGCTTTGCCAGCCACTGCTGGAAGCCTAGGATCAGTGCTTAGTGCTGAGGATGCTGGCAATTAGAGCCCAGAGAAATAAGCCTTCAACTTGTATGCCTAAAACCCTAAGTCTCTAGCTCATCAATCCTAGAGCATAAGACCCTTGGCTGTCATGACTCCTAGTTGCAAGCTTCTGGGTGAGCTCAGTCCTTAGACCTTGAGCATCCAAAGACCCCAGACTGTCAATTCCAGAAAAGCCTCCCTGCCATACTTGTAGTTTTTTTATATGTCTAGAGCAAAGGGATCCCAGCAGCTGACTGCTAACAGAGTCACATGGCAACGCTGACTATGAAGGGAAGAAAAAAAAAAAAACACTATTAAGAAGTCATTGGGAAGGCCCTCGGAAGACCAAATGTGGAGGTTTGATGCCCCAGAGTAGAAAGATGCTGAAGTGGTGAGGTGGGAGTGGGTGGGTGGATGGGTGGGTGGGTGGATGAGCACCCTCGTAGAGGCAAAGGGGATGGGGAGAGGGTGGATGTGGAAGGGGTAAATGGGAAGGGGGATGTCATTTGAGATGTAAATGAATGGAATGGTTAATAAAAAATAAAATAAAAATTTAAAAAGTCAATTACTACATGCTAAACACTGTTTGCAATATGTTAACAATACAATTGTTTTTATGTTGTTATACAGTGTTCTTATATAATCATAAGGTATAGATTTTAAACTGTTTCATGATCTAAATCTATCCGGTCTTGAAATGTTGTCATTCTCATAATAGACAAAAACCTTATCCGCTCAATACTTACTAGCATCTAGACCAGTGGTTAACCTTCCTAATGCTGTGGCCCTTTAATATAGTTCCTCATGTTGTGATGACTGCCAGCCATAAAATTATTTTCATTACCACTGAATAACTGAAATTGTGCTATTCTTATGAATTGCAATGCAAAACTCTGTTTTCTGGTGGTTTTAGGTGAAAGGGTCATTTGATACCCCACCAAAAGGCAGCAACGACCCACATGTTAAGAACCCACTGATCTAGACAGTAGTATACAAAACTGGAAAGTCAACCCCAAAATGGTGGTTTCTGCTGTAATAGAATTTACATTGCAAAATCATGCAATAAAAGGATAACAAGTGCAAATGAAAACAAGTAAGAACAAAGCTGCCAGGCTCACTCCAGGTATCTGTGACCTGGATTGATGGCACATGTCTGAAACTCTAGCACTTGGGAGCCTAAGCCAATTGGATTCAAAGTTTAAGTTCAGCCTAGGTGCTCCACACTACGCAGATCAAAACCCTGTTCCTGAAGCAAAGCCATGTGTGTGCTATGATTCCTGCTATACTCACTTGGTTTGGGTCTTCTCTAGGTTCTATGTTGTCCAGACAGGCTTCAAGCTCCTAGGCTCAGGCTATCTTTCTGCTACCCTCCAGAGGAGACAGGAGAAAAGCATGCCCCAATCTGCTTGAACCCCCTCCCCCAACCACCACCACCACCACCACCACCACCACCACCACCACCACCCCACACACACACATACACACACACACACACACACACACATACACACACACACATACACACACACATACACACACACACACACACACACACACTTTCTGAGAATAGTACACTGTATCCCAGGGTTACTTAGAATTCAACAGAACCTTGAATTTGTGACAATTTTCTTGCTGCAGCTTCCCAAAGCCTGTGATTACACTTATGAGACAACATACACATACTGTAAAGTGTTTCCTAACCAGCTTAGTCTTCTGCACCTTCAGAGCACCCTGTGCATATTGCTTCTATAGAACTTGTCTCACAGTATTTGGATCTTTCCTCCAAACATATCCATTCCCCTATGAGACTTTCTTATGGTTCCCAGGGTAGTAAATATTTTTTGAATGCATGATGTTCACTTTTGAGAACTTGAAAAAATGTAAATGTAATTTTATGTGTATAGATGTTTTGCATGCATGTATATCTGTGTACCACATGAAGAATATTTAAATACAAAGCAATTTGGGGGGAAAGTTTTTGGTATAATTCAATTCTGGAGTCATCTCTGACCAAGATAGAATAGAGGTAAGCAGGCTACCTCCCCTAATGATGGGTTCTAATAATTAGGAGCTAAAGATAAAAGGTTTAGGAATGCAAAGTCTGGAATAACTATTCTGGGGATTTGGGTGAAGTCTACCTCTACAGAGAGCAAAAGGCTATCACGTCGTTAACATCCACTCTCAGGTTTTTGGGTGGGATGCAAGTATTTTATTTCCTCCATTAAGGAAACACCCTGTATGTTTAACATCCCTAGTTCCCCTAATGCTTATTTGTGAATATAAGAACTTTTGTAGCCCCCAACAATGTGGATGCTGTGAATTGAACCCAGGTCTTCTGGAAGTCAGTGGTCTTCACTGCAGAGCCATGTCTCTATTCCCACATTTTAGAGAACTTTTTATTTTTAGATGATTACAGACTCATAAAGAGTATCAAAAATGTGAGCCCATGATGGCTCAGCAGGCAAAGAAGCCTGCTCTGCAAGCCTGGTAACCATGAGTGCCATCCCTGGAAGTCACATAAAGGTGGAAGTCACATAAAGGAAGGAAAGAACTGACTCTGCAAAGTGGTCCTCTGACCTCCACACAAGTGCTGTGGCATGAACACTGACCTCTCAGGAATCACACACACACACACACACACACAGCAT
>JADRCD010189449.1:0-13905 GCA_019843815.1 Montemys delectorum
CACACACACACACACACACACACACACACACACACACACACAAATTCACCATTTGATTATTTGTATATGGTGATAGGAAATGAATTTTTTGGATCTGTGGAAAGGTTTCAATAGATAGGAATGCTTGTTGCCTAAGCTTGATTTCAGTTTGATTCCTGAAACCTACTGTGGAAAGAGACCTACACACGTGTGGTCCCACATGTATACTTGTACTATTCATACATCACACATACATCCACAAAATGATATGAACTCAGAGATCCGCCTGCCTCCGCCTTCCAACTGCTGGGATCAAAGTCATGGGCCACCACTGCCTGGGAAGAAGTTTGGTTTACTCTACCCCCAGCATATCTCATGTATATAAAAATGAGAGGCTGTGGGGACAGTTCACTCAGTGGAGTGGCTGCATGCAAGCATGAAGATCTGAAATCCAGAATCCACACCTCACCCCCCACCTAAGCTGAGCATGGCAGCGCAGCGCACATCTGAGTTCTGATGGATGAGAGGTGTTCACAGTGTGTCAAGCACCTCTGCCAGGAAAGGGCTTCCCTTTCTGTACCATAGGGACAGCAGGGACTCCTGCAGTCAGACCACAGCCATGCAAGCCTAAGTCTTTTTCAGGCTCGGGGACTCAGCTAGGGATGGATGCCTTCTCCTTGTCCATTCCACCCTGCCAAGCAGACCTATGGGTCTCTTCTATTACCAAATCCCCTCTTAACATCACACAGACCAGTCTGGGCACAGCTTTATAAATATTGACTTTATAGAAAGGACCAATTCAAAATTGGTCAGATGCCACACACTAGAAGCTTCCGGAACCACAATGAAGGAAAAAAACAAAACAAAACCCCCAAATGAGGAAAAACCCCAAACAAAAATATTTTGGACGAAATTGCCTCAAAATTAAGGTCCCAGGTTAACCAAGGGATTCTAAAGAAACTTGTGGCTGGGGGTGGGGTGGGGTGGGTACAGAGACCCTAATGCCTCAGAGAGAACCCCAAGTGGAAGAAAAATCACAGATAAATTCAGACCCACTAGCCTTCCCCTCTGGCCTGCTTGCCATCCAGGAGTGAGGCAAGGGGCTTCACAGCTTTACTGAGGAAATAGTCAGTGACAAGAGCTTAAGGGGGTTTCTCTTCTGCTGGAGGGGCTTCCACCCTCTTCCCTACGGGGGAAAGGGAGACTCTGGTAGTTTGAGGTTCAGAAGAAAACCTTTATTTTTTTTTTTTTATTTAATGAGGAAAACATCTAGAAATGGTGGGCTGCCTCAAAAAAGTGCCGACTTGAGCTAAGGGCCTGGATGAGCCACCCTCAGAGTATACAGCGCCTTGGTAAACACAGCTCCAAAGACAACTGGGGGAGGCACAGAACGGAGAGGGCCAGCTTGAGGAAAGCCTCAGGTGGTACCAAAGTTAGCTGCCGTCTGCCCCCTGCTGGTGGGTCCCTGGGGTGGAGAGACTCGAGGATGCGATCAGGGATGGATGGAGGTGAAATTGAGATGCTGATTCAAAAAAAAAAAAAAGCAAAAAATGATATGAACTCAGAGATCTGCCTGCCTCCGCCTTCCAACTGCTGGGTTTAAAGTCATGGGCCACCACTGCCTGGGAAGAAGTTGATGTTTTAATCTACCCCCAGCATATCTCATGTATATAAAAATGAGAGGCTGTGGGGACAGTTCACTCAGTGGAGCAGCCCTGGCTCTGAAGAATAGAAAACCAGCAGAGGTCAAAGCAAGGTATTTACCCTGTGGACCCCCAAACCTGGTCCCAGTTCTGGTGGGAGATGAACGCTGCATGGACTGGTAGGTGTTGGCTGGTGACTCCGTCCTGGTCCCCAGCAAAGTGGGGAGGGGCTAGGTATCGCCGGTGTCCCCTCATCGCCAGGCTTCACCTCCCCTCTTCCCGGCCAGCACGGCCTCCACCTACTCCATTGCAGGGCAGTACCCAGTTGTTGTCATGCAAGCCCAGGCGACAGCCTGGTGTCTCTCGATCTGCTCTGCGGCAGCACATCCAGTAGGAACGTCCATAAGGCAGGTCATGGTGGTAGGGTTTGGGGTGCCAGCGGCAGAGTGACACATCACCCTTCTCGTATCTCTTGCGGCACTGCTTACAAGGGTCATCTCGGTAGAGCGGGTCCCGGCTCCAGCGAGAGTCCGTGGCACGTACACCAAAAGCCTCGATGATACCCTTGAAGTGGTGGCAGGTGCACTTGAGGGCTGCCAGGGCTCGTGTGGGCAGGAAGCTGAATATTTTGACAAGCACATGCTCAGGCAGCAGCAGCATGTACTGCCGTGGCTCCAGAAGACGCTGGATTTTGAAGCGGATCTCCAGGAAGTCGTGTGACACGTGCCGGTACAGCCGGCACAGGGAGGTGTCCGTTGTGCCCTCAGAGTCATCGGGGCCTGGCACTGTGCTTGGTGCATCGGCTGGGGGTGGCTCAGGAGGCCCTTCTGGACCGCGGGACTGCAGGAAGAAGAGCTGGCCAGGTGGAGGGGGCTCCTCAGGGCTCACTGTCAGGCACACAGTCTCTTCCTTCACGTTCTTGGTGCCATCTTTGCCAAAGAAGATGCATGCATCCACTACACCTGTCACCACCACATCGACATGGAATCCTGATGCACTACAGTCCCGGGCAGGGGGCGGAGGCGGTGCTGGTGGAGTGTCCTCAGGCCTGGTGGGGGCTGGTGTCTCACCCTCACTGGCTTCATCGGCCCTGGCCAGTAGGAACTCCACGTTGCTGGGAAGGGCGTCCCTGGAGGGGCTGATAAGCTGGTACAAGTCGCAGGTGATTTTGTCTTTGGCTCGAGTCCCAGGCCCAGGACTACCAGGGTAGGCACAACCAGGCCGACCTCCACCCCCATTGGGTAAGTTGCCATCTGGTGAATGGGGCTCTCGGACATTGGAGATGCGGAAAGCTATACGGACCTCCCCGGGCCCAGGGCCTGGCCGCTCCTCCTTGCGGAGACCCTTGGTTGGAGGGCTGTCCCGCTGGGCCTCAAAGTGGGCCACTGCCTCAGCTACTCTGCTGCAGTCACCACCACCAGAACGCCTTTCTGACCCTAGCCCCTTGGCTGGTCCCCCCTGCTCAGCTGACACAAAGACCACAGGAGCTGGGGTACTGGGGCGTGGGTAACTCTGCAGGGCCAGGGCAGCTCTCTGTTCAACCAGGGCCACCATTTCTGCTACAGAGAGCAGGTCTACATCATCCCCAGATGAAGTGGGGGCCACCTCGGTGGCAGGGGTTCCTTCTCTGCCCCCTTGGTCTGGAGGAGCCTTGGTGGGCTCAAGGCAGCGCCTCCTCCTCTTAGCTTTGGAGCTGTCACTGCCCCAGTGCCCTTTGACCTTCATAGAGCTAGCCCGGCTACCTCCACCACACTGGTGGGCCACAAAGAAGGCCACCTTCTCCTTTGTATTTCCAGGCTTGATAACATACCACGTGTCCAGCAAGACTCGACCCTCATCGCCTGAAGCTGCTGTAGAGAGGAGTGGAGCATGCTGGGAGGTGGGGGCTTCTGCAGCCAAGGCAGGTGGTGCGTTCTCCAAGTGCGCAGGCCTGTGGTCGGGCTCAGTCCCGCTGCTTGTGTCAGGGCAGACTGGTGGCTTGAGGGCTGCGGAAGGTGGGCGCGGCTGGTTCTGGGAATACTTGCTGAAGGGCCGGGGGCACCAGAGTTGGAAGGGCAGGAGGCTGCCCCTGTCCATGCTGGGCAGTGATGACAAGTAGCAGCGGGTGGTCACTCAGTCTCAGGGCCAGGATGGAAGTGGGGAGTTCTCCAGGCCACCTGCAGATACAGAAGGCTGCAACAGTGAGCTCATGGCCTTTCTTCCCAAGCCCCACACCCAACTTCTGTACAGGGGACAGGCCAAATTAAGGCGTACAACCCTGAGAACTGTGTGCCCCAGACAGTGGGGGCGTACAACCCTAACCCCTGCATGTGGGAAGAGGAATAAGATCAGAAGGCCATCCTGGGCTACATGAGGCCCATTCCTAACACATGCACATGCTCACACGAGGACACACACACACACCACACTTTTTAACTCTCTCTTTGGCTAGGGTGGCTGACTGGTGAGAGCCACTGCCTGGAATCCCCCAGTAAAGGCTAGGAGTGTGGTTTTGTGGTACAGCAACAGCACTCGCCTGACTTTACCTAGTGAGGGGCTTGGGCTGTGGCTCAGTGGTAGCCTACCTAATAGGCTGCATTGTGTCCCTAGCATGGCCAAGAGAACAAAATTCTTCCAGCCCCACATCAGGTAAGCAGAGGGATGCCACCAAATTTCCTGTTCTCCTTTGTTTTTTTGGCTTTTTTTTTTTTTTTTTGAGACAAGGCCTCTCTGTGTATAGCCCTGGCTGAACTAAAACTCATTACATAGACCTGGCTGGCCTTTAACTCAGAGATCCACCTGCTTCTGTCTCCCAAGTACCAGGATTAAAGGATTAAAGGAGTGAAATATGTCACCTGGCCTGACCTTTAAGGGAATGTACCGGGCTGACCAAGCTCCTCCTCCTTACATGTGCCCTCCAGCGGCTAGGTCCAGCCTTCTCTGCATACTCGGAAGCTAGAGCAGAGTGATGATAGAGAGGGAATTCTCCATGGGGGTCTTTTCTTTTTTTAAAGATTTCATATGTGTGTGTGTGTGTGTGTGTGTGTATGCACATAATACATACATACATACATTGTAGCTATATTCAGACACATCAGAAGAAGGCATCAGATCTCATTAGAGATGGTTGTGAGCCACCATGTGGTTGCTGGGAATTGAACTCAAGGACCTCTGGAAGAGCAGTCAGTGCTCTTAACTGCTGAGCCATCTCTCCAGCTCGGCCATGGGGTTCTTTAAATATAATGGCAACGGGTCTTTCTCTCCTTTTGAAGAGAGGCCACATGGTAGCTCAGGCTAGTCTTGAACTCGCAGCAATCCAATCCTCTGGCCTCCTTCTGGATCACAGTTGTGAGATACTATACTCAGCCTTTTTCGAGTTTTTTTATTTTTGGAGGCAGGATCTCACTCTTTGGCCGCAGCTGCCTTGTAACTCACGAGGTAAGACAGGCTCCCATCAGGCTCCTAGCAACCGGCTTGCCTCAGTCTCCAGGGTACGAGGGACCACAGGTCTGAGCCAGGACATCTTTTGAGGGCAACCTTAATAATGACTCTTTTTTTGTTTTGCCATAACTTCGTGTGCATCAACTAATCTGGAAGCAGTTTTGTTAATGAGTCTGTTCTGAGGGTCGTCCCCCCCCCCCCGACCCCCCAAAACAGGGTTTCTCTTCGTAGCCCTGGCTGTCCTCGAACTCTATAATCCGCCTGCCTCTGCCTCCCAAGTACTGGGATTAAAGGCATGCGCCACCACTGCCTGTTGTTAATGAGTCTGATAGTAACATTTTCTGTTCTACTTTCTACTTACCAGTGAGTAGCAGACACCTAGTCTCCATCTTTGGCCCATCTCTTCCAGACATCTCAACATGAAAATAACCCTCCAACAGGGCATGGTAATGTATGCCTGTAATCTCAGAACTGGAGAGGCTGAGGCAAAAAGATGCAGAGTTCCAGATCAACCTGGGCTACACTGTCAGACCTTATCTAAAAATAAACCAATAAACAAACAAACAAGCAAGCAAATGAAAACAAAAATGAAGAGAATAACCCTTCATACTTTTAAGCCCTGATCATGCCAATGGATCAGAACTAAAAGTAAAACTACATGCCAAGAATTAGGCCCAGTCCACTGCCTGTCTTTTGTAAATTAAGTTTTATGGAAACAAATTATGGCTGCATTCACACAAAAAGAACAGAGCTGCATCGATAAGTGTATGGCCGGAGATAATTCATTACCGAACCCGTCATAGGAAAAGTTAGCTGATGCTGTAGGATAGACTGCCCGCTCTAAATCTGGACAATTCTGAGAGGCTAGCACGTCACGGTCCTGCAGGTGCCATTCAAAACTCGGCCTGTGAACCCCATCCGCACTGACAGAACCCCAATCCTAAGACTCCCCGCCCAACCCTCCTACCTTAATGTTCCATCAAACATCCAGAGTTTTTCAAATTCTCCTTTAAAAACCCAATCTCCTCCCCAATACCCTACCAAACCCTAGTGGCACAGGCTGTGAGTGAGACAGGAGGCAAACAATCAAAGTGGCCCACGCCTTTAATTCCAGCCCTTGGGAGGTAGAAGCTAGTGGATCTCTGTGAGCTTAAGGCAGCCTGTTCTATACATCTAGTCCAAGGCCAACTAGTGCTACCTAGAGACTTTGTCTCATAAATAAATAAAATAAGAATAGAGGGCTGAAGAGATGGCTCAGCAGTTAAAAGCACTTGCTGCTCTTACAGAGGACCCAAGTCTGGTTCCCAGCACCCACAGAGAGGCTCTCTCTAACTCCAGTTCCAGAGGATCTAGTCTCCAATGGCACCAGGTACGTACGTGATGCGAGCAAAACAACCATATACACTAAAACGTTAAAAAAAAAAAAAAAAAAAAAAAAAGCCCGGCAGTGGTGGTGCACACCTTTAATCCCAGCACTTGGGAGGCAGAGGCAGGAGAATTTCTGAGTTCGAGGCCAGCCTGGTCTATAGAGTGAGTTCCAGGACAGCCAGGGCTATACGGAGAAACCCTGTCTCAAAACAAAACTAAACATCCTCAGAACATTCCAGACACCGGTCCTGACTCTACCCTTTCATTCCCCAGCAGCTTAGGAACCTTGAAAGAACCCAGACATAATAAAACCCTGTTTAAAACGAATCCTGAACCAAATAAATGTCAACAGCCCCTCATGGAACCTCGAGAGGTACAATAGCAGACATGCGTCCCGAATCCCGCAGCTGTTTGCAGACGGGCCACAGAAAGGTAAGTGTCCTCTTGCCCTTGCTGACAAAGGTAGGAAGTATTCAAACCCAAGGGTTCTGGCCCTGAAATACTCTCATCTTGTGCCCACCATACACCCCTAGCCACAAAGGACACTTCTAAAACGCAACTAAGCCTTCTACATTACAAAATAACCTGAACCTAAAACGCTTCTTAAGCCCCGGGGAACCCTAGAGCATCCCTTCCACCTCCACAACTTCCCCAAGAGCTCAAATACCCCTTAGAAGCAAACATATCCCACAAACCCTGGGCCCGCCCCCTTTGCAGCACCTCTGGTGACCCCCCGCCAAAAACCCGGACACGCCCCCCCAGGCGCCCTCACCCGCAGCGCCTCCTCCAGGCAGTATGGAGAATGGCGACCCACAAGCATGCGCACTCTGGCCTTGTGGGCCCGCCCCCTCGCGCAGGCTGGCACGCTGCGCACTCCGACCCGCCCCTTTGTTGACAGACGCGCGCGTGACGGCCCAGGCCAATGAGCGGCCGGGATTCAGAGCCGTGCCCAAATAAGGAAGGCCCTGGCAAAGCGAGCAAGTCGGGCGGGTAGGCGGGAGGTGAGGAGGTGGGCGGGATAGAAACTGTTAGATGTAAGGGAGTAGAGACAAATTCACGAAGCTCAACACTGCCGAACCGGAAACCCGCTAACCCGGTCCGGACACAGGCAGAGGCACCCAAGAGTAGGAGCATTACTCGATGTTCCCTTGAAACCAGAGCCCTGATGGACGCTAAAGATTTAAAGGGCCACTGCGCCAGGAAATTGAGGACTGGGGCAGACAAGAGTGTGGGAGAGAGGTCCGAGACCCGGGCTTTGTTTACCAGTTGTGGTGGGGGTAGAGAAGTTTCTCGGTGGGACACCTGGAGCTTTAGTCACCTCACCTTTAAAACGAATAGGCAACCAGGAATGACATGTTGCGCCTGTAATTCCAGTAGTCTGGGGGGCTGAAGCAGGAAGAGTTTTAAGCCAATCAGGGTTATATAGTGTGAGACTGTTATAATATAAAAATTAAAATCATATAAAAATGGAATAAGCAAAACAACAACGAACCCGCTAAAATCCACAAATAGGCAAACAAGGCTAGAGGGATGGCTTAGCGGTTAAGAGCACTGGCTGCTCTTGCAGAGGACCCAGGTTCAGTTCCAGTACTTAATGGTAGATCACAACTGACTAAATCCAGTTCCAGAGGACTGGCACCCTCTCTTGACCACTGTGGGCACTGCATGCATGGGGTGCACAGACATAAGTGTGGGCAAAATACATTTACTATATTGAATATTAAAGAAGGTGGGAGTTAGGAAACAGAATTTAAGGCCAGCCTAGACTACATCAGATCTCACTCAAAACTAAAGAACAAATTCTAATCGTGTACTGGTCCCCACAGTCACAGCCTTCACCTTAAGGCTAAGCTTGGACCTGTCCAATCTTTTCTGTCTCACGCTCTCTATAGGGGAACAACAGGAAGTGACTTTTAACTTATCCTCAAAGTAAAACATACACATTAATATTTTGTTGTTGTAATGCTTGTGTTGTTTCTGGCCTATGCCAGGTTGATTCAAGAGAAACTCAAAAGTGGCTTCCAGTGCAGTGCTGGTTGCTGGAGAGATGGAGAGATGGTTTTATCAGGTAAGGTGTGGATGGCTCTTCCACAGGAGCCAAGAATTCCACAAATCTACAATTTTAAAGATTTGTTTTTATTATCTTTAAAGTTTGCATATGTGTCTCTGTATGTCTGAGTGTGGGTAAGTACATATGAGTCTAGGTGCCCATGATCCAGATAAGGGCATTGGAGTTACAGGCACCTGTGAACCACCTGATGTGGTGCTGGGAAACCAGCTCAGGTCCTCTTTAAGAGCAATGCTCTTCATTGTGAAGCCATTTCTCCAAACCTATAATCCTTATTTTTAATGAGGACCATTAACTCAGTGATCCCAGATTCCCTGAAAAGGCAAAGCTGATAGAGTAGGGCCACACCCTCCACACCCTCATCAAGTGCCCCCAAAAGTTAGAGAACGCACATTCCCACACCCCGAGATACATGCACTGTGGGCTACAATGCATGCACAGATGACACTGGGCTCACCAGAAATAGCTCACAGGAAAGGGGAAAGACATCCACTCACGGGCAGCGTAAACACGTTGATCACAATAGCAGTTAGCAGCAAAGCACTTCAAATTAACTCATCTAGGGCTGGAGAGATGGCTCAGTGGTTAAGAACACTGGCTGCTCTTCCTGAGGTCCTGAGTTCAATTTCCAGCAACCACATGGTGGCTCCTCCCAACCATCTATAGTTAGATCCGATGTGCCTTTCTGGTGTGTCTGAATACATCGACAGGGTACTCATATACATATAATAAACAAATCTTAAAAAAATTTAATTTCTACATCTCTCTCTAGGGTGTCAGTGTGTACTCCAGCCTGGCCTCAAACTCTTAATTCTGCCTCTGAGCACTGGGAGCCTAAGCATGCTCCTCAACCGATGTGTCTCATTTTGATGCCTCTATTTTTGGTCTACGTGTGGCATGTGAATGAGCTTGCATGAGAGTGTATAAATGGCTGTGAATGCACATGAGTGTGTAGTGGCCAGAGGCCAACACACCAAGTGTCTCCCTCAATCACTCAGCATGTTTTGTTCTGTTTTTTGTTTTCTTTTGAGACAGGGTCTCAGCTATGTAGCCCTGGCTGGCCTAGAGCTGGCCTTGAATTCATAGATCTGCCAGCCTCTGCCTCCCCAGCGGTGGGATTAAAGTCGAGTGTGCCACTATGATAGACTGCACATGAGTTTATCCCCCACCTCCAGTGGTGGCTTGACGAGGTGGCCAGTGAGCAGCAGGAGGTTCTGGCGTTCCGGGTGCACAGTTATGCCTGGCTTCTGAGGTGGGTACTGGGGATTTGAGCTCCGGTTGGCATGCTTGCAGAGTAGGCACTTTACCAACTAAACCAGCGGTTCTCAACCTGTGGGTCAGGACCCCTTGGGAGTCTCATAACAGAGATCCTGCCTATTAGATATTTACATTATGATTCATAACAGTGACAAAATTATAGTTATGAAGTAGCAAGGAAATAATTTTATGGCTGGGGGGTCACCACACCATGAGGAACTGTATTAAAAGGTCACAGCAATAGGAGCCACCGGACTAATACAATCTTCCTATAGTGCTCTTGTTTTTTTTAAATGGATCTAAGATCCTCTATTCTAAAGTCTGTGTCTGTGGGTATGTGCACAGGTAAGGGTGCTGGAGGTCAGAAAAGGGTGTCAAATTCCCTGGAGCTACAGTCACAGATGGTTGTGAGTCACCCGACATAGGAGATGGGAACCAAAGTTGGGCTCTCTGCAAGAGCAGCAAGCGCTCTTAGTGCTTTAGCCACCGCTCCAGCTGGTCCGAGTCATGTCAAAAACTAGGCTGGAAGCTCAGGCAGGGAAGGGCTAGGCAGGGCTAGGCAGCAGCCTCTGCTTAGACTGAACTCTGAGACAATACTGGCCAGATTACCCTTGCTTGCTGGGCATGGGTTGTATCACTCCAGGCCATCACAGTCACTGTTGGCTGCCTAAACTACTGTCCCTCACCTACCTCCAGGACTCACCCTTTACCTCCTCCTCGATTGGCTCAGAAATTGCCTCTAGGAGGCCTTTGATCCAAGCCCATAGCTTCTACCCAACAAAACACAAACTCTCAGCCGTCATTAGTTTTCCCTCTTAGCATGTAGCATGCTACCCACTGTACTAACCGCTTTGCTTACTAAGTGTGCCGTCTGACTCTCCTTATTGACATGAAAGCTTAAGGGCAGACATTTTCCTGTGACTCACTGTGTGTGTAGTACGAGCTCGTCTCAAAGTGGAGAACCTCCCGTCTCCGTCTCCTCAGGACTGCGAGTGGCAGATGTGTACTACCATGGCTAGCTTGGCTGGCATGCATGTCTGTTCTTTGTCTTGCATTTGAAACGGTACCCGTGTGTTAGCCACTGGGAACAAGCAAGGCTCTAGGTGCCTACCTCAGGGTACCCTAGCGTGTGGGAGGTGTGTAGCACATACTGTCTGAACGAGTGAATGGGTAGGTGGCCTGATTGCTAGCTGACTTTCGCTCATCTACGGTTGGAGACACCTGCGTAGCTGGCCACTAGAGCCAGCTGCCCCGGGAAATCCCACCACCTCCCTCCCGGTTGGCCCCTCCTACCTTCCCAGGCTATCTGGGACCTCTTCCTCACCTATATTCTGCTTCTCACACCTGCCTTCTGTCACTGCTCAATGGCGATGAGCTGGGTAGGTAGGTGAGAGACTCTCTCCCTCCAGGCTATATGCATTTGTTTCAGGAGAGTAGGGATCTCTCCTTTAACTATTCTGGATCCCTGAGTGGCTCACTGGCGCCTTGGGGGCCCACAAGCCCTTGCTTATCCATGGCTATTCAACCTGAGCATCAGATTTTCTTGCTCTCTAAAGTCCAGCTACTATACCATCCTCAGTCTTGTTCTACAATGTTAAGAACTAAGGTATGGAGGGTTAAGCAGCTTGTTTGACAGCCTAAGATGGGAAAGCTGGGATGCAGGGAAGCAGCCCTTGCCTGGTTTCTGTCTGTTTCCAGGATCTCTAGATGCCCAAACGTTGAGATGGCTCTGCCCTGGGGATTATTGGTCAGAAACAACTTCAAAGCAAGCCTGATGGCCACACCTGTAACTCCGGCTCTTTGGGAGGCTGAAGAGGAGGATCACAGGTTCAAAGCCAGCCTGGTCAACTTTCAGGGAGCCCTGCCTCCTAAAAGGAGTCTGAGGGTGTGGCTTGGCTGTACACTGTGTGCCTAGAACCCACCAATGAGGAGCTGTAGGTGCTGCTCAGTGTTTTGAGTGCTTGCCTAGCGAGCAGAGGGCCCTGAATTCCCTCCCCAGTACAGAAACAAAGAATAGAGAGGCTGGAGAGATGCCTCAGCAATTAAGAAGCACTGGCTGCTCTTGAAGGGGAGTCAGGCTCAGTTTTCAGCGCCCACATGGCAGTTCACAACTGTCCATAACTCCAGTTCCAGAGGATCTAATGTCCTCTTCTGGCCTCTGAGGGCACTGCACACATATAGTGCACAGGCATACATGCAGGCAAAATATCCATACATATAAAAATACATATATTGAAAACAAAAAAAACAAAAAAACAAAAAACAAGGCCAGGCATGGTGGTGATCAACTTTATAATCCCAGCACTTGGGAGCAAAGACAGACAGAACTCTGTGAATTCAAGGCCAGTTTGGTTTAAAAAATGAGTACCAGGACGGCCAGGGCTATATAATACAGAGTAACCCTGTCTTGAAAAATACAAATCAAACAAACAATAAAACCATAAACCTATTCTGTAGCTAGCTGTGGTGATGTATCCTTTAATCCTGGCACTTTGAGCCAGATAGAGGTAGGTGGATCTCTGCATTCAGGGCCAGCCTAGTCTACATAGTGAACCCAGGCCAGCCAGGGCTACCCTGTGAGACCCTGCCAAAAACAAAACAAAAGAAAAAACCTACACTGTGACAAGTGCAGTTCCAGGCACTGGGGACACACAGGGAACGGGAGACAGAAGTCCTTGTCCTCAAGGGGCTGACATACTAATTGGATAAAGGGAAAATAAACATGTTGGCAGTGTCCAGGCAGAAATAAACAAACACACAGGTGAGTTTATGATGTCAAATCAAAGAGTCAGTGAGGATACAGAGACGCCATGCCCTTCTCTGTATGTAGGCAGGTGCCAGAGCCAAACTCCTCAGAAAAGCTGTGCTATGAGGCATAAGACACGTTTGCCACCACAGTTAGGAATACGCTGTCATAAATGGAACATGACAACAACATGCAGGCATGTGAAACCTCATGCCTGCAACCTCAGCATTCAGGAGGCAGAGGCAAGAGGATCTTGGCCAATCAGGGCTGCAGAGTGAAACTCTGTTGTAAAAATTAAGGAAGGGCCAGGACTGGAGAGCTGGCTTAGGGGTTAAGGACACTGGCAGCTCTTGCAGAGGATCTCCGTTTAATTCCCAGCACCCACAAGCTGGCTCACAAATGTCTGTTCCAGGGGCTTGGATGCCTTCTTTTGGCCTTCACAGGCACTGCTTGCACATGGTATAGACAGACATACATACAACACTCAAAACACACACACCGTCAATCTGCATAAAAAGTGCTAGCCAGGCAAGCACGAGGACCTGGGCTTTATCCTGCCACCATGTTAAAGTGGGGCATGGTAGCACACAGAAATAGGAAGGTCCCTGGAGCTTGCAGACACACACAGAGACACACAGACACACACACAGACACACACACAGACGCGCGCGCGTTATATGATCAAGCCTCGGCCAAGCAGACTGAAATCCAATTTAAGTTTTTTGGGTTTGGGGGATTTTTTGTTTTTGTTTTTAAATAAAAGCCAAAAGAGCACTGTACTTGGAGCCTGTGATCCCAGAACTTGGGAAGTGGAGTCAAGGCCATCCTTGGCTACATTTTGAGGTCAACACCAGCCTGTGCTATATGTGAGAGGAGAGAAAAACAACAGTCCCCTGCGGTAGCACAGACTTATAAGTCCAGCACCATATAGTTGGGACAAAGTGACCAGAAGTTTGGGGCCAGCCTACGCCACGTAGTGAAACGAACACATGGTGGCTCCTGCCTTTTGATCTCAACACTCAGTGGGTTTAGGTAGGCGGATCTCTGTGATTCCTGGGCCAGCCTGGCATACTTCACACATTGTGTTTCCGAGCATTGAAGCTACTCAGTTAGAACACGTAACACACAAAACAGACACAAAGACACAAAGGGGTGTGTGTGTGCAAAATAATTTGGAAATCTGATTCGTTTCTTTTTTTCCCCTAAGACAGACAAATGGAGGGCATGGGGAAAAAGTGTCAGCTCGCTGAGCTGTGACACACAGGCACAAGTGAGGTGTTCCACCTTACTTCAAACCAATAGGTGTTTAGGTAGTTTAAGAAAGAGTGAAGAGGGGGCTGGAGAGATGGCTCAGTGGTAAGATGGTAAGAGCACTGACTGCTCTTCCAAAGGTCCTGAGTTCGAATCCCGACAACCACACGGTG
>JADRCD010189450.1:0-12859 GCA_019843815.1 Montemys delectorum
CTGAAAGAACTGCAGGGATGGAAATAGAGAAGAGCCTGAGGAAAAGGTCAAGCCACAGGCTCAAAGGGAGGCCCCCAAGGCCTGAAGCTATGGAGTACCCACAAAAAGGGACCTATCATGCATGACTACCCTGTTAAAGACCCAACAAGCAGCTGAAAGAGTCAGATGCAGATTTTTGCATCCAATTAATGGACAGAAGCTGCTGACCCCTGTGGTGAATTAGGGAAAACTGGAAGAAGCTGAGGAGGGAGACCCAGTAGGAGGACCAGCAGTCTCAATTAAACTGGTCCCCCAAGATCTCTCAGACACTGGATCATTAACCAGGCAGCAAACACCAGCTGATATGAGGCCCCTAACACCTATACAGCAGAGGGCTGCTGGGTCTGGATTCAGTCAGAAAAGATGCACCTAACCCTCAAGGGACTGGGGGCCCCAAGAAATTTTGATGTCTGGTGTATGTGGGCGGGGGGAGCGGTGGGGAGGTATGGGACGTGGAACAGTTTGAGGTTAGACTGGGAGGGGAATAAAATCTGGAATACAAAAATAAAGAAAATTAATAACAACAATAATAACAACAATAATAATAATAATAACAATAATAATAATGTACAAAGCAACATCACTTTACACCTGTTACTCTCACTACCTTCAAAAGGACTTCCAGAAGCAGCATTGGCAAGAATATGTATATGGACACGGGGCTGTTGGTACCCTGGGATGCAAAAAACGGTTACTTCTTTGCAATATGTCAGTTTAAAATTTGTTTTCCCCTTCTGGTTCCTGCTTTCCATTATTATTAGTTGTGAACTTGAACATTGCTAACACACTTTCGACTTCAAATACATGAATACCGCAGAGAAATGTCATTTTTCCCCAACTTGCCTTCGATATTTCTCCTAACCTTGCTCTGTTTGTGCTTCTAGTGTTTCTTTTTGAAGTTTTTCTCATGCAACTGGTTGGCCCCTTTAACTTTTTTAATTTATAAATGTCTCCTGAAAGTCATGTTTGTCCGTTTGGAGAGCTCACCCCCACTGTGTTCCTCCTGTGTGTTTCTGTCAGTTTTCCCACGCTGCCTGCCGGCTTTCTCTGCTTACCAGTGTTTTCTAACTAGGAGCAATATCAACACAGACCAGGCTGTGCATGTGCACTTCTGTATATGTTGGTATGTAGCTTCGGGATTTATTTTTTGAGTTAGGTTGTTAGTATTTGGGAGACTTTTTTTCCCTTTATTGGAAGTATTTTTCCTCATATAATAATCCCAACTATGGTTTCCCCTCCCTTTATTCCTCCTCGCTTTCCTCCCACATAGATCTACCCATTTTGTCTCTCATAAGAAGAAAGGCAGGCTTCGACAAGATAACAAGAAATAAAATCAAGGAAGATAAAAAGCAGGATTATGTGTTGAAGGGTAAGTGTGATTAAGAGAATCTTACATAGCACCGTATCACTGATGTCCATATCACTCTCAACAGTGTCCACTTTGTCTCTCCACTGGTCAACACAGGGAATATGTTCTTACTGAGAGGAAGCAGCTCTCCTCTCCACCAAATATCTGTTAGATGAATAAGTTACTGAAACCTTCTTATGAAATTAGAAAAGCTATTTATAAAATCAAAGTAGAAAATAAAGTGAGAAAATATTCTATTATCTCTGTATCTATTCATCTGATTTTACTGGGAAAAATCCCCCAATAATGATTGCCCTAATTGCACTATTCTCCCTGACACATTGTGCTTTTTAATTTCAGTTTACTCAAAACACAGCAGTGGTAATCTTCTCCCCTGTGCTTAGGAAGTTATGATTTATTTTATGGTAACTTATTTGGCAAGGCTGGCCCCTGTCTAGAACCTTCAAAGTATATTGGATGATGAACATTTTCAAATTACATGGTCTGCAATTCCTGGTTCCACTACATTTCCACCTTTCTTTCAGACCCAGTGAACTGCATTTGATGAGGCTGCATTTGGTACAAAATCTTCCTTTGGGTACATAATTGAAACTATTCTACCAAATCTGTTTTACTTATACAGCATATAGTGCTATCATTCTGTCAGCCACTGAGAAATATCTGATGCTACCATCGATATTTAGCACTTGTATTAAAATGACATTTAATTCTCTTCTGGGATATGGATGAAACCAAATCTAACATTTCAGGGAGAGTACATGACCATTAGCTCCAATGTTAATAATAATAATAATAATAATAATAATAATAATTCAATAATTCAATGGGTATTTTTAGTCAAGATTCAGAGACAATGACATAAAAAACAATATTGACCAATAGCCCTTCCATTCTAAAACCAGAGGTCTAAGAGACTTATGAACACTTGCACCTAGCCAGTCAGGCATAGGGCTCACCTATTGGTCCCTGTATTCTGCCAACAGGAACATGTGAGAGCATTCATGGGTAGAGACTTAGAGGGCAAAGATACTAAATAGAGTTTTCTTAATCAAATCTAAAATATTTTTTACATGCTTGAAAGTTGGTTGAGTCCTCTAGTGAGGCATTTGTTAACAACTGCCAGCTCCTCTGTTTATTTTAAGTCTAAACCAGAAGAAAACATGCCTCTGGGCCTTCCTCAGAAGTATGCGTTTACACGAAACAGAGAAAATAAGTAGGCATTGTTTGTTCACTAGCAAAATTTACAGAATAGGACTTGCTGGCCTGTGGAACAGAACTTTAGTTTTACTGAGGTAAGTGGGCCGATCTTCAGGTTACACCTACAAGTGGTGCTAAGGAAAGTTATGAGCAGAGTCCTTCAGGGAAGCTACTGAGTTCCAATCACCCAGTCTCTATCTTCTGCCTGTTATGTTCAAATGTGACAGTTCTGTGGACTCCAAAAACACATGAATGAGTTGTTTCTAAGAATGATAAGAAGGAAAAGTTTTAGACTTACACCCAGAAATGCCAGACCAAAGTATCCTTGCCTTATCCTGTATATGATTTTAAACTTGGGTCTCAAATTGCTTCATATACTTGCTCCCCCAAGGGAGAGAACCAACAGTGAGAGTCTCTCTGTCACAAACACTTTTTGATATGACCGAATAAGAGTATGTCTTGACAGCTGTAAACTATCACAGATCTTGAACTTGAGAGGAAGTGGTATATTGCCTGATCAGAGAAGGCCACTTTGGGCTCTGGGTTCTTGATATTTATCTAATCTGTATCTTCTCTTTGTCTCAATCATTATATTCTTTTAAAAAAAGATAATTTTAATTAGTTTTTTTAATGTCATATGTGCATAGTAAATTTTGACCATTTTAATCTTTTATCACATACCTTCCTTTGTGATCCTTTGCTTGCATCTGACTTAGAATAATTATATATGACACATGTACAAAAGAATCTAATGTGATAGGTCTTCTAAATTGGAGCATTATGTCTTAACAAGATGATGAAGAGAACTGATGCACATTATTTTTAAACTTTAGTATCACAAAGAGCACATGTGTCACTGTGTGCTCCGTTAATGCAGACCACATTATTATGTTGCCAAGTACAATTAGTTTAGAATAAAACACAATACATTTTTACAGCATATGCACTGCCAAAAAAAATGTGGGACAAAAGTTAAACAAAGAGACTTCAGGATTACTACAACATTCCTCATCCTGATCAAAACTAGTTCCTGATGTATATAACAATAAAAAAATCATAACCTAAAGAGACTGTGGTTAATTAAATAGGGCCTGAAAATGCAATCTGTAACAAGGGCTCCCTCAACCCACAGGAAGAGAGAGAGCTAGAAAACCTAGTCGTTCTTTTGCCACCAAAACAGAGGTTAAAAAGCAAGCAGTAAGGCAGTACAGTAACAGCCAAAAAAGATCTATAATTGATTCGAGAACATAAAGGCTGTTTTTTTCACCTATTGCTTCGAGTCTTAACTGAGTGAAAACATGTTTTCAGAATATTTCAGTTATTCCATATTCTCAGGTACAACATGGCTTCCAATAAAATAGTTCAATAATTTTTGGATAGGAATAGCTTCTTAGAGTGATACGTTGAAAGGACTGACTGACTTACAGTATCAAGTATATTGTATTTATTCAATATTTCATTCAGATAATTTAAAGTAAAATATGCCCACAAAGAAAGCATTGGCACAGTACCAGTTGAACATTTCCAGTTGTCTCGGCAGCACAGGCATATGATATCAAGGCAGTTTTCCATCAAATATTCTTTCTAGCGACTTGTAAGAAGGAAACAGAGACTTCTGCATTATTCATGTTTCAAATGGAATTATCTTCTAGCTAATTTTCAATAATCTATGGCAATGATTACTATTTCTCTTAGGAAAATTTTCTGCCCTAAGGGCTAATTTTTTTTCTTCCTCAACCAAAGTATATTTATTTGCTGCTTCCTTAATTCCATTTTATTAATTCTACTAACTTTGAACACAGGCAAGGGATTTACACCTTTCAAATATTCTTAATAATGTTTGAAACTTATTATTTGATATTCAGTTAATTAAGTATACATGCTCCTTCAGTTTGGCCTCTTGTATAAATTTCTCTATTTATTGGTATGAGACTTTCTTTGAGTTATTTACAGCTTTTGACACTTCTACTTCAAATTTTTGTTTCATCTTCTAAAACCTTAGTGTGTGTGTGTGTGTGTGTGTGTGTGTGTGTGTGTGAGAGAGAGAGAGAGAGAGAGAGAGAGACAGAGAGAGAGACAGAGAGAGAGAGACAGAGAGACAGAGAGATGGTTTGTATATGCTTGGTCTAGGGAGTGGCACTATTATGTGTAGCCTTATTGCCTTATTGGAGTAGGTGTGCCACTATGGCTGTGGGTTTTAATACCCTTGTCCTAGCAGCCTGGAACTCTGTATTCTGCTAGCATCCTTCAGATGAAGATGTAGAACTCTCAGCTTTTCCTGCACCATGCTTGCCTGGATGATGCCATGGTTTTGCCTTGATGATAATGAACTGAACCACTGAATCTATAAACCAGCCCCAATTAAATGTCCTTATAAGAGTTGCCTTGGTCATGGTGCCTGTTCACAGCAGTAAAACTGTAACTAAGACTATATATATTTTAGCATATATAATAATATATATTTTCATAAGAGCTAATAAATCCAACCAACATATCATGAAATGATAGAGGTTTTGTTTTCTTTGAAGAAAGGAAAAGAGTGATAAAAATTCTTTATGTAATGGACACTAGTACCCCTAAGCAACACCAACATTCATACATGAATTTCTAAGGTTTGCAAGTGACATGAGCTGGACAAAAGTAGCCTTGAGTTTGGTCTTCTTTTGTTTTATTTCTATGTATATCTGTGTTTGCTTGAATGTGTGACTATGGATCATATGACCCGGGAGGCTAGAAAAGGGAGCAGGATCCCCTGGGACTGGAGTTCTAGATGGATGTGAGCCACCTTGTGGATGATGAAAATTAACCTGGGATTTCTGGAAGAGCAGTCAGTACTTACCCAGTGCTGAGCTATCTATCCAGGCCCTGAATTAAATCTTAGGTGGCTGAAGAGAAAGCTCGGTTGTCAAGGGTACTTACTCTTAAAGAGGACAAAGTTCCTTTCCCAGCACCCTTTGAGGTGTTTCAAAACCTAATAACTCTGGCTTCTGGCATTCTTGTGGCCTTAACAGGTACCTGCAACCAACACACACACAATTAAAAATAAACATCTTTTTAAAAATTCCTTCCACCTTAGAGGTTCTACAAAATATGGCCATAACCAACTTAGAAAGATTTTGTTCATTTAGCTGTATCAAAAGTAGAATGCTATTAGTGGTTTTAAAATGTGTCTCTCGGTTGTGGAAAGCTCAAAAAAAAAAAAAAAAAAAAAGACACTGGTGATAAACAGCCATGGGGATTGTAAACTCTATAGTGTATTAAAATTATAAAGTAGGATTAGTCCTTCATGCTCTGTGCATCAGCTTATAAAAATGGCAACGCTGCTACTTTGTCATGCCATCATCACTTATAACTGAGCTTAAGTCAGTGACCATGAATTCTCATAAAACTGTAAGGCTCAAATGAGGAAGTATTTCATAGGCGACATCTCATCCTATTACTAGGCAGAAGGTGGAAAAGGTTACAAATGGCCACATTAAAGTGAGGGGATGACTAAGCATTTGAAAAGTAGTGGGGAACATGATTATTTTATTAGAGAGAAGGTGAGAGGTCAGAAATGGAAAATTAAAAAAAAAAAAAAAAAAAAAAAAAAAAAAAAAAAAAACAGGAAGTCCTGAAATGGAGAAAGAAGTGTCACGGCGGGTAGATAGGCTATGGAAAGCCTGCTCCAGATGGCCAGCAGAAGCGTGGGAGAGGGGACTTCAGGAACAGACTCAGACAATTGCTACAGACAGAGGCAGAAGATTATAAATCAGACACTGCCTTCCTTTGTTGAGTAAAAACAATATCCATAGAAATGTTTCCCACTTCCTCATATGACACATTCAATTTCACTCTTTTCTATTAGGATGTGCTTCTAAGAATTTTTCAAACACTACATTTTTATTAAAACAAAAAGGTTTTCATGACTACTGCATTCATATAACTTTCTATAAAATAAGATTAAAATATGTTAGAATTAACACTATTTGAAAACAATGGTCATACATAGAAAATTTGTCATCATACACCTATATTCCTTAACTGTAATGTTTTACAATTTTAGCCACTGCATTAACAATCAAATCACATAAGAATAAAGAAGAAGAAAAAAATAAAATTATATCATTTTATGGTATCCTGGCTATTCACTTAAGAGTTTGGCTTTCCTATCAGAAATGGGTCTCCAACATTCTTCAGTATATAAAGTTTTTTTTTTTTTTTAATTCCAGCTTGATGGCCTGAATTTCTGGAACCCACCAAATAATCTGGATTTTATGATGTATACTTATAATTTCAGCACTCATTCCTGTGGCAAGGTGGGAAATAGAGACAGGAGATTTATCCAGCAACTCATATGTCTGAAAAGACAGCCCAGCAGGAGAAGCAAGAGGGGATTTGGTGTGGTAAAGGGGAATATGAGAATCATCCTTATTCCACTACATGTATTGTTGTGCCAAACACACATATTCTCACACAATTGAATAGAGAAGAGATTAGATTAGATAGATAGATAGATAGATAGATAGATAGATAGATAGATAGATAGATAGATAATACCTCTGGCAATGCTACTACCTTTTTACCAACTCAATCACTACAAAGTCTCTTATTCTGGTTTCTTCATTGTTGCCGTAGCAACTGAGCGAAAAATCTTCCTTCCTGCTAAGATGTGTCTTGGAAGCCTTTTACTATCACACATACAGATTATGCTCATTATTCTTGTGGCCATCTTCTCAGAGATTCTCAAATACTGACATCTAGGCCACTCAGCAGTTTAAAGAAGGATTAAAATCCCTCCCAAACAGTTCTGTGCTTCATGTATTCATTACCCAGTAGGTCTTCCCTGGAGTGTCACTGTGCTAACTTAATCTTGTGCACATCAGAGACTTAATACAGTTTGTAAAAAGTATGAAAATGTGCATGGGTTTCAGCACTCTGGGAGTTTAGTGAAGGTACTACAGTAGAAATCAAAGATAGCTTACATGCAAAGGACAGTTGAGACACTTAATAATATTCACTATAAAAGAAGACTACAGAATGCTTACACATTCTGTCTCTGTTGAAATGTGTTACTGAAAGTGAAGCTTATAAAGACAATACAGGTTCAGAAGATACAGGTGGAGCAAAGAAACAAGTGATGTATTACCTAAATGATAATTATGAATACTTTTGCTAAAACAAATCTCAAAGTGGAATAGTTTTAAATATTCGATTCAATAAGGATTTTAAAACTATATTAGTTTTTCAAATGTTTTTATATTGCAGAATATTAATTAATGTTGGTTTTTTAATGTTTACCCACCTATTTTAATGGTCTTTTTTTAAAATATTAACTTGTTTTGTTATACAGTTCTTCAAATATGATTAATAGTTTATTATAATCTACTCAGGAACAATAACTTTTGGGGAAGCACCCTCATAGAGGCAGGAGAATGGGGATGGGATAAGGAGTTTCCGAAGGGGAGAACTGGAAAAGGGAAAACATTTGACATGAAAATAAAGGAAATATCCAATAAAAATATTTTTTAAACTTTTATTGCATTATGATGGGAAAAGTTACATGATTTCAATTTGTCTGAGTTTGTTAACATTTAAAAACATATTTAAGTAAATAGAATTAAATCACATTCTTGTTTCCCTTTTGTACCCCAACTCCTCCCAGAGACCCCCTCTTAAATACCTACAATATCTTTTTTTGTCATATTCCTTAAATTTTATAAAATATTATAACAATAAAAATGAGTATTATAAAAGTTGTTTGAAATAAAACAATCAATTTAACTGTGTTATGTAGATGCTTGTCTTTACAAGTCTTCAGGAAAGACTTGTAAAAAGCCATCCATGCCAAATCAGATTTTCAATATTCCATTTTTGTTACTTACACAAGTATTCTAATCTAAAGTAGTTACTATATTCTTTCTTTGAAGTAAGAGACTCGCACTTCTTCCATTTTTATGGCTGTGTCTGTCCATACCCAAGTCAAAAGAGCCACTCATTGCCTACGAGCTGTTGCTTCAAGTCAAAATTCTACCCATGACAAAGTACAGCTTGATATTTCAACAAAAAGCTCTTTCCCATTTCAATCAGCCATCACATAATTTAAAGTGCTTTATGTGTACTTCTCATCTCCCTACCCATAGTATTAAAATGACATGCTCACAAGAGTCATGTTTAATAAAAAATATTAATTATATTTCATCAAGACCATTCTTGAGCAAAATGAGCACTTTACAATTGTGAGCCAACTGCAATAAAGAATATAGAGACCCCTGAAGCAGATCAGTACTCCAACTTCATTTGTGCTAAAATACCAGGAAGTTTTTGTCCAAGTTGCCATTTTCAAATCAACACCACAGATTGCAAACCAATTGAAAAAACACAACATTTAGTATAATATACAAAAAAATAATTTGACCTTTTCACATTTTCTGAATGTGTTTGGGGAAAACGAAAGGGGGCACAGCTCATATTTTGAGAACCAATCCTTTCTAACACTTTCTTTGTTTAAGAGACTTCCTGTTTTGTCCCACTGACAATCAAATGAATTTTGCTTGCTCTTGTAATGAATCTTTAGAATCCAAGACCTATTAGTCATTATGTTCTTGGAGGCGACTCCTGCAAGAAGGCACCCTCTGCTTGTTGGGCTCTAACCTAATGCTCTCATTATCTTCTAGGATCTACTTTAAATGCTGGGAACTACCAGCTTCCTTAGTTCTTCCACTCTGAACTTGCTATTCTCCTTGGATATGTTTATCTTCCCTGAGTATTTGATTCAATACTCTATCTACCCCTGGCAAGTTCTAGCAGAAAACAGAACTCACCTCAGACAGTCTGGCTTCTTTTAAGAAAACAATTGGGATGCTAAAAAGTTCTGAGAAACAGAAAAGTTTACTCATGTCGGAGTTAAATAGCAAGGAAAAAGGTACAGGAGGCAAATAAGCTATAGAGCCTGACTCCCATCAGACAGTCAAGAAAGGTCAGCACATGGTTCAACTAAACAGTGTAGAAGAGCATGAAGAATGGATTTGGCAGAGACAATGGGAAATATCAGAGCCTTGCCTTAATCAGCTCAGGCTGCCACAACAAATACGGCAGGCAGGGTGTCTTAAACAACAGAAATGTATTCTCTCTCAGAGATTGCAGTCCTGGACCACAGTTTGAAAGCATCAGCAGGACTTTTCATTTTGTGACATTTGGAAGCCTGTTCCCATCTTGCAGGTGGGTTCCTTCTCTGATGGCTTTGTGAGTTCACATTCCTGGTATATTTGTGTGTCAGATTGGATTAGAGTCCAATCTAGCAGTCTCATTTAACTTAACCACTCTTCAGAGATCCTCTCATTAAATGGACATATTCACAGCTACTGGGGATTAAGGTTTCTGTGTTTGAGTTTGGGATGAAGTGAGCACAAGGCAATGTTCAGTGTGAGTGTGTTGGTTGACTACATCTCTTATTCACGGGTTTGATTTTATTTGTTTACGAATAACTATATGCCCACTTCCTGGATCCACCCTTGATTCCATCCCAGACTCATTTACTCCTGACCTATCAGAATATTCCTTAAACAGCTGCTAATTTATGGATATCTTACAGTTTGAAAGATAGTTGTGAATGTTTTTTTGTTTCACCCCATTTAACACTTATTTATCCTGTGATAGATAGTAAGGTTATTATTTCATAATAAAGTTTCTAAATGAATAAATTATAAAATAGAGGTTTGTAACTTGTCAAACACAAAGGAATTTTTAATTGGTGATGTTGAGATGCAAAATCTGGAAGTCTAATTACAGAGCCTGGACTCTAGTCACTTAAGCGAAACAACTTGATCTCTTAATCATGTCTAACTGGTTTCCAGACCCTAACCCTAACTGCTGATCTAAACCATACTATCACTCTCTTTCCATAGAAAGTTAATTTGGAAAGAGATACTTCAAAAAGAGAGTGTTAGAAAAAGTGGCACACACATACTATATGTGTATGTATGTATGTATGTATGTATATATGTATTATGTATGTATGTATGTATGTATGTTACTACATATGTATGTATTTTGTATTTATGTATAATATATATACATACATATATATGTATGTATATATAATGTTGTGTAGCAAGTTATACATATTTATCCTTTCAGGCTTGGTAGCCAGGCTATCTGTTCAAAGCATCTGCCAGTGTATTGTCTCACCTAGAATTTGGCATCCCATTCAAGTTTAAGATATCTGTAGGACTCAGAAACCCATTTTCTTGGTAGGCATGCATAGCTCCCCCTTGTTTCCTCTCAGAGAGTCTGCTTATGTGTTCATCTTGTGACATGGAACTAACACTTCAAAGCCTCCAGATAAACTGTAATATATCTCTCCAAAAGCTTATTCGGAAATTGATATAACTTAAAATCATCCTTGTCAGTAACAACTACTTGGTACCTTTGTCAAATAGTGTAACCTAATCAAGAAGGGCCTCCTGTGTTCATAGATCTTGTCAGCACTCAAGGGAGGATATTAAATAGTGAAATATATTGAAAAAGGCAAACATGGAGATAATCTTAGATTTCTGCCTATACTGTATGTTCTATCATCACTCATATTTTCCTGCTGTTGGCTCTGTATCTTGATCCTATTGACCCTATCAATTCCTGAACTGTATTGATTCCTATAAGTCATCAAATTGATCATTCAGTTAACCCATTAATTCCCTTTATAAGAAAATTCTTCCTATTATTCCTTTATATCTTATTAAAATATAAATATAAAGAAGATCAAGTTGGACAGCATTTTGTACTAATGGTACTGAGGTTTTCTGCTTTGGTATTTCTCTATGTCCAAGAAAGCTTAGCTGTGGTAGCTTCCATATGTCACAAGTCCATTGAGAACAATGCAGATCAAAGGCAAGTGCGATCCTAAGGGTAATTTCTTCTAAATCCCTGGCAAATACATCTCAGGCTGTTCTTGGGATTTTTTGGAGTTCTACCTCAGTTGCTAAAGTAGTAACCAACTGAATATCCAATTGGTTTTCCTTCTCTGTATATTCCATCTTGTTTAAGAACTCTAATTTCTAAACATGAACTATCTGCTTGTCTGGAGACAAGAAATACCTATATGATGAAACTTGTAAATTGTCAGCTATTCCCTAATCTCAGGCACCATGAACTAGGATTTAGATTCCTTGCCAAAATCCAGGTAGCTGACACCCTGCTCTATGACTATTCTCTAAATGGGATTCTGCCTCAGTGGCTACAGTATAGCTATCTGGGACTGAATCTTAAGCTGCCGTAGTTTAATTGCATGTTTCAGGTCTAGAGATCAAGAGAATACAGCTCAGGTCTTTCCTCTGACACTAAGGTTTCAGTATCTCTACCTGCTGTTTTGACCTACTCTCACACTACCACATTCACAGTCAAAAGTTTCACATAGCCTATCTTTCTCTTAAGCTGTTGTATACCGTGCATTATAAATGTCTACTTGCTTTCATCTAGAGACAGACTTACTCCTTATTGTGCTTTAAAAAAAAAAGTAAGTGGCAAAATTTTAGGCCTTTTGTTTTGTATTCTTTTAATCTGAACATCCATGATTTATGAGACCATAATAAAATGCCTCAGAGTGAACCATGCAATCATAGAAGATGCCTTTAGGCAATACAGGGAAAGGTCAAGGCAAAGTTCTGTTGAATATTAAATGCATGCAGAACTGGAAGTGCTATTTCCCTTCACACTGGCACAACTCATGCTGACTCACTGGGACTATGTTCGCAGCGGTAGGTAACTCACACCCTACATTCTCTGTGAAGTATTAAAGCTATACTTGATATATAAATCAATCAGCTAAACCCACATATGGATTACCAGCACCATACAGTTTTGTGAGAAGAACAGAAAATGTAACAAGAATTTACCATCGAAATATGGGAGAAGTGTAGAAGAACAGACCAGTGGGAAAACACAGATACACACCTAATTAGTACACACATACAGACATACACAGACACACACATACCTTTAATTGGTGTTGTGCTTGAAATGATCAAGGGAAGGAAGCCTCAGCTGAAATGAAGACAGGTAGATTTGTGAACATGGGTTCTGTAGAGGTGGCTCAATAGTTAAGAGGTCTTGATGCCCTTTCAGAGAACCAGAATTCAGTTTCCAGCATCCTCATTGGGTGGCTCAGAACCACCTCTGAATGGAGGTCTAGAGGATTCAATGCCATCTTCTGGTCTCTGTGAGCATCAGCACACACACACACACACACACACACACACACACACACACACACACACA
>JADRCD010189450.1:19942-35298 GCA_019843815.1 Montemys delectorum
TCTCTCTCTCTCTCTCTCTCTCTCTCTCTCTCTCTCTCTCTCTCTCTCAGGGTTTTACTGCCTTCTCTCATCCACCAGAAGGGAAAAAGCATTTAATAGCATACAAGCCATAAACTTACAAATAAATACATAAAAAGGCAACACAGTCCTCCAAATTGCTGCTAATGAGGATTACTAAGTGCTACAATATCCTGGAAACTTTATCAAATGGGGGCTAACAGACAAACCTCAACACAATTTTTAGCCCTGGGCTGATTATGTTTACTTTGTTATGTATATAAAATGAAGCCACTTATCTTGTAAACTTTGGTAATGAGCTTACATAAGAAACAGGGTAAAGAGATTTCTGCTTTTTTGTAATGAACATGTTATTCAGAATACCTCTCTCTCACCGGCATACAACATAATTCAAAGCACTATGTGGAACATTTAAAATACTTTCTTAACTAAAAAAAGTACTATGATATGGTAGTAATGAATCAATGGGATTAAAAATTTAAGGACATTGTGGAATTTCTTGTTAAATCTTTTTTCACCTGAATGGTACTTGCTGATCCTAAAAAATCCTCAGATTTGTTTAGGGAAAAAAACGAGAGCAAGAAGAATTAAAATTAATCTTTATGCTAGCAATGGTAGGTTCTAATAAAAAAAATGAGTAAAGTTTCCAAGCTAAGCCCTCCTGGTGTGATATTAGAAGCTAACAGTCAAGCTGCAATCTTAACTTTTGTCTTGGATTTAAGTGTGCTGAATTTGTAGTAGCCTACACTACATGTCAAACACAGACACCACTTAACCCTTTATAAATACACTCCTAGTTGTTTAATGCATACACTTTTCACACAGGATGACCTAACATGGAGCAATCAGGCCATCATGATAGCATGGATGAAAATGAGCAAACTCAAACAACCGAAACATGCCTAAGGTGCCATATCCTTCCATGTAGCGATAAGAAGTTAAGAATAATTGTTTTGATATGAAAGAAAATAAAACCTAAATGATATGATGTACAGGAAATTACACAGTAGAATTGTACTAGTAATAATGAGTCCTAAAGAAGATGGGAACATCATAGTAATCAAAATTAAGAAATCATTGAATGAGTTTAAAAGGCATATAAAGGTAAATATATCTGTATGATTATACAGAGAGGATTGGTGAACAGCCATCATAAATAACCATAAAGAAGAAAAGCATATATGTCTACATAAATGGAATAAAATCTACTAAAACGCTGGATATAATATGAATCCGGGTTCAAGAAAAAAAAAGAAGAAACAAGAATTGATTGTTATTTAAAGAATATAATGAAATATCCATATTGAAAATGAATCTCCAAGTGAGGAGATAAAAACACTTAAATCATGTGTAGATATATCATAATTTAAAAGCAGAAACAAAACTTCATGATCACATTTAAAACAATTGAGAAAAAAGTAGACAATTTTTGGGAGAAAGACATTGGAAGTGCAATGATGAATTATTATCTTAAAGTCATAGGAAGAAAGGATCTGAGAATATGTAAGCTTATACCCGGTTATTCCATCCTGTAAGGATAACAGTAAATATTACTTTTGAACAAAAACTTAAAGATTTTACAACTTGGAAAAAAATGAAAACGATTTACAGTGCATTTAAAGAATGAAAATGTAAACCCACAAGAGAGTATGACTTACTAAAAGGACTATGGGGAAAGCAAAGTTCAAATATGGACAAAATCATTAGAGAATAAAATGAAAATGATAGTTGTGGGGGAGAGGAATTACTTATGTCATTCAGGGTTTCTTTTTCTAATTAATTTTTCATAATAAAAATAACTCAAAAACTTTGGTAGGCAAATTAGATCAAACTATTGATAGAATAGTCTAGTAATTTTTAACAACTTCATGAATAAAGATGCTTCCCATCAAAGCCTCATTTCAATCCCTGGAACCTACGTGGTGGGAGAGGAGAACTAAGACTCAAAATGTATCCCCTGACTTTTCTATGCAAATGTACTACCTATGTATGCATACTCACAGAACACCACACACACATACAATAAAGGCTAAAGTTAAATATATATGTATGTATACATATATACATATATGTGTATGTATATATGTATATGTACACACATGCATATATATATATAATTATTAAATAATATCCATCATTGCTTAAAAATAATGCCATAAACAATCTTGCTTCTATTCTCAATGATATACTTAAAAGCCCCCATGATGTTTACCTTAAAGTGATCATAAGATTTTAAAAGGTAAAGTAAAGACATACCACTTACGAGTCTGGGATTAGCAAGATGATGAGTTCCTTATGTTTCCTTGTTGGGTCATATCTCACAGAATAGAAAAAAATGACCTAGAAATATCAAAAGATATATTATTTTAAAAATTGTCTTTTAAAAACATGTTGTGTATACAAAATACCATGAAAACTGTTCCTGGCAAATAACAATTACCCTGGTCCTGTTAAGTGACACCAAGGAAACTGTGTCCGAATTTTGACTTAAGACAGCAAAAGTCAGATTTTAACTTTCCCTCAACTTTTCTCTCAACTATAATGAGACACAACAGTCAAATACAGCTTAGAACCTAGCAGAATCAGGCAATTCCAGCAGGGTTCTGGTGAGAAGGAGAGCCAAAATTGAAGCCAGTCAAATGCAGACCCAATTCCTGGTGATTTTTTTAGGATAAAATGTCTTAAATTTTTACTCTCATGTAAAAATTCACTCTTTTGTACTGAAGTGGCTTTAGTTTCTTCTCTCTTGCTTGTAGTTTCTCTCTTGGTTCTCTTACTTCTCTCTTACTTACAGTTTCTTCTCTTGGTGGTTTACAGATCCACAGGGTTAAGAGTTCTTGACCATCTTAATGGGTTGAGTGGCATAGGACAATCACTCATGACCTTGGAGCAGAGGCTGACAACTCATGTCTTGAGACACAGCCATGAGACAGAGAGCTAACTGGGAAGGCCACAGGCTGTTGAATCCTCAAAGTCCATCCCCAGTGACATACCTCTTCCAACAAAGCTGTGCCTTGTAATCCTTCCCAAACAGCTCTACAATCTGGCAACCAGGTATTCAAAGACATGAGCCAACTAAAACAATCACAAAAGTTAAATGTGACAGCCTGCTATAAAGCAACATGAAACAAAGAAAAATATATGTATGAATATATGTTTATAAGACCAAACATTTACTGATAAACTATGAAGAAAATTATTTTAAAGCAATTCAGTTATATACATATAATTTTACTATTTATTAAAGATACAAATAAATTCTAGACCAATGAGATGGATTGTTTATTTTTATATATAGTATTAAATCTTGGCTGAGTATTTAATGGTATATGTTGTAAATCAACTTCTGTATTCCTCAGAGTTGATCAATATTTTAATTTTGTAACTGTCAATGCTGAGAATGTCAGTATGGATAAAGTTGTAGTACAAAATGGCACAATTGTGTTTAGAATTACTTCAGAAACTGCCTTAAACTCACACCAAAGTTCATTTAATGATTGTTTTTTTTAAATAAATAACATTTGCACCCTAGTAGCCATATTTTAAAGTCAAACACTCTTACACATCATAATCCAAAAGCATACTAATTTTGTACACACATGCTAAGGAACTGTAGTGGAAAAATATTAGAAGTCTGTCTTCTATAACAAAATCTTATATTTCTATAAGAACAGTAATGTTAAATGTCTGGTAAAAAAACACTTTCATTTATAACACATAAAATTCTCCAATATTAGCTGAGGTTTTTTTTTTTTTTTTTTTTTAAAGGCAGATTTCGTTGAGGTTCCAAGATTTGAGGGCATGTAAACACTTAATGCATGTTGTATGTTTATCACTGAAGTTACAGTGAAGTTGCATGAAGCAGCATGGGGAAGCATGAGCAGAAACAATTGAGTTCATTAATTACAAACTTGATTTGAATTAATTTTTATCACTAAATTCAGAAACTTTTTTCCTATTGCCAAACTTCTCTGAAACTTCATGTTCCATTAGGATCTGATGTGTAGCAGCGAGTAAGGTCTGGCTTAAGTGATAGCTACATAATTATACACATATGACAGAGCAAAACACACCTAAAAATACACCCTCAGTCAATAATAATTAATCTGCAAATATAAAGAGAAGGAAAAGACATAGATGGGCATTAATATGTAAAAGATACAAAATAAAATCATACATTCCAATATTTTTAGTTATGGTGTTATGTTAAATGCTTAACTGAATACTGAAATATAGTTTCAAAATGCATATGTCTTAGTCAGGGTTTCTACTCCTGCACAAACATCATAAACAAGAAGCAAATTGGGGAGGAAAGAGTTTATTCAGCTTACACTTCCACATTGCTGTTGATCACCAAAGGAAGTCAGAACTGGAACTCAAGCAGGTCAGGAAGCAGGAGCTGAGGCAGAGACCATGGAGGGATGTTCCTTACTGGCTTGCTTCTCATGGCTTGCTCAACTTGCTTTCTTATAGAACCCAAGACTACCAGCCCAGAGGTGGTACCACCCACAAGGGCCTCCCCCCACTTAATTGCTAATTGATAAAATGCCTCACAGCTGGATCTCATGAAGGCATTTCCTCACCTGCAGCTCCTTCCTCTGTGATTACTCCAGCCTGTGTCAAGTTAACACACAACCAGCCAGCACAACATACATATGCATACTGATTATGAGAACTGTCTCCATAAAGCTTAAAAGCAAGAGAATTGAAACATCCTATGCACATACTAGTGAAAAGAAATGACTCATATATAAGGATAATAGATAAAATGGACTTCCAGGCTACAAAATGTATTATGACAAAGAAGAACTTGACTGAGTAACAACATAGTTTATATTCATTGTGGGATGTGTTGAGGGGTAGCTCTGGTTCTTTGTTTCCCTTCCTACTTCAGGGTATCCAGGCCCCACATTTCATACTGGTCTGGAAGGGTGAATCAGAGTCCAGAATGGATGGGGTATGCAGGATCCAGGTCCAGGTCCAGTGAGTGTTGAGTATCAGAGGGGTGGGGAAGAAGGTCTTCTCTCAGGGTTTTAATAAACAGCTCTCTTAGATGATCATCAGTGAAACATCATACGCACATATACTTTATTAAGACTGAGCATAGATATATGTGGTCCTGGAGGGTGGGAATGTGTTTTCCGGGGGAATGTAAAATCATTGGCCAGAGTCTAAAGTAATGTGAATGCCTCCATTGTATGGAAAGGCATTTCAGGAGCCTCAGGATCTGACTGTGGAGAGGAAGTTCCACTTGTAGGTCTACCAAGGACTCTATGACATTCCTCAGGCCAAGTTCTCCAGATAAGGGGAAGCTGTGCTGGAAAGGGGAGTCCTCCATTTTGCTCAGAGCTCAGAGGAGCTATCAAGATATGATAGACTGTAACCTTAAATAGCAAGGCTTCCCCATAATTCACACAATTATTATATAATGTTCTTTCTTTTATACTCAACATAAGTAAGATAAACAGCCTGAATATGATCTTTTTGACCCACCTTCACTCCCAACTGTCTGTCCTTCTTGCAAATATAATGAACTGAAGGTTAAGATTCATAAGACAAGATGGTTAGATGTCAATCAGTTTGCATAAGATGAACCTATCTGTATAACTTGCTTTTAAATGAGAGTTTTCTAAGTGCACTGCACAAAATGTGTGCTATCATAGGGAATTAAAAGGCAATTTTACTATACATGGTGGGACTGATTGTTTTGGCAGCATGTGTATAGTAGAGGATTGCAATGTTGATCATCAATATAGGAGGAGAGGTCCTCGGCCCTGTGACGGTTCTGTGCCCCAGTGTAGGGGAATGCCAGGGCCAATAAGTGGGAGAAGGTGGGGTGGCAGGCATGGGGATGGGGGAGGCAAGAGGAGTTTGTTCTTGTTGTTTTTGTTTGTTTGTTTGTTTGTGTTTTGGAGGGGAAACTGGGAAAGGAGAAATTTACATGTAAATAAAGAAAATATCTAATTAAAAAAAAAGATTCTATCAAAAAAAAAAAGGCAATTTTGTGACCTGACACTGATGAAAGGGTTTATGAAACTTACTCAAACTGAATTTCATTGCATCATACTAAATAGCATTATCACACTGGAGAGAGAGCCAGATGAGACTGGGAAGATCAGTGTTCTCAGTAACATAAAAAGAGACATACTTCATTGCTTCAAAATGTGCTGCATAGCAAGCATTATTTCAGTGAGCCATCTATAACTTCCTGAATTTTTATTTATACAAAGCAAAAGACAAATTACAATAATGTTTTTAACATCATAAAATAATCAGAAAGGATACTAGAAAGGCTTAAACTATATGGGCTAAGAGAAACTGATAATTAGAGGAAAACATTAGAAGAGAGTAGAATGAAATTTCCAGAAGTTTAGAAGTAGATGGAAGAAGCAACTCACAAAGCAAACATTTGAGGACAGGCATGGTGACATCTATATTCTTTGGAAGGATGAGACAAAAGTTCTCAAATTCACAGAGCTTACAAAATTATTATCACTATATCTAAATGATGAGGTCTGAGATGTTAATAAGTAAAACTTCAGAGAACCAGGTATAAAACCAAAGATGTTGAAAGCCTTTGAGAGAGACACAAAATAGGAAGAAAAGTATGCCATTTAATCTAGCAAGGAAACCCAGACAAAAAGACTTAGTCTGATACCAGACCATTTTTGATGGCAACAAAAAAAAGAGCATTATTGGATTAGATGAATCACTTAATAGAGAGTAGTTATCAGTAGGTGTTTGCATAACAATCGTATTATAATCAAAAAGTAAAGAAAGGGAAAATTAAATATAACTTTTGAAAGAACCATAGCTATGCAATTCTTTGAGTTGTCTCTCAAGAAAAAGAAGATACCCACTCTAATGAAAGGCAGTAATTCTTTTTTAAATTTAATTTAATTTAATTTAATATACATCCTGCTCACTGTCCCCTACAGTCACTCCCTCCTACAATCCTTCATCCAACCTCCCTCCCTTCTCCAAGTGGGGGGTCCCCCAAGTAACCCCAACTCTGGTTCTTCAAGTCTCTGAGAGGCTAGGTGCTTCCTCTCCAACGGAGGCCAGACAGGGGAGCCCACCTAGAAGAACATATCCCCTATGTAGGCAACAGCTTTTGGGATAACCCCTCTTCAAGTTGTTCAGGACTCACATGAAGATCAAGCTGCACATCTGCTACATATGTGCAGGAAGGCCTAGGTCCAGCCCATGTATGTTCTTTGATTGGTGTTTAAAACTTTGAGAGTCCAGGTTAGTTAACTTTGTTGGTCTTCCTATGGAGTTCCTATGCCCTTCAGGCCACAATCCTTCCTCCTACTCTTCCATAAATGTCTCGAAGCTTCATCCACTGTTTGGCTGTGGATGGCTGTATCTGTTTGAGTCAGTTGCTGGGTGGAGCCTCTCAAAAGGACAACTTGGTCCTATCTGCAAGCATAACAAAGTAGTATATTTAATAGAGTTAGGAATTGGCGCTGGCCCCTGAGATAGGTCTCAAGTTGGGCCTAATATCAGTTGGCCATTCCTTCAGTCTCTGCTTCATCCTCCTTACCTGTATTTTTTGTAGACATGATAAATTTTGGGTTAAAAGTTTTGTGAGTAGGTTGGTGTCTCTATTACTCCACTGGGGTTGCTCTCTGGCTACAGGAGGTAACTTCTTCAGGTTCCATATCCCCAGTGTAGTTTGTCACAGGAAAGGTCATCCCAATTAATTCTTGGGTGTCTCCCTTATCCCAGGTCTCTGTCTCATCCTGGAGATGCCTCTCCTTGCTCACTCGTGTTGGTTTCAAATTTCCATTCAGTTCCATGGGAATCTAGATATCTCACCTGTACTTTCCCACATCTGATCCTGAAACTCCCATTCCCTTCTCTATCTCCCTTCCTTTCCATTTCCTTCCCTCCATCTGAAAGGTAGTAATTCTTATTGCCAATGATAAACCTAGACAGATTCAATTACAAAATTTAACACTAATCAAATTCACTAAATTTCTAAATAAGAATTGTGAAGCTAAAATAATGTAAAAAAAAAACCAATAAAATGTATAAAGTAGGAAATTTGTTTGGAATTGATATGATCCGATAGCCTTGAAGAGTTAGAAAGAAAATTGAAATATTATTTATTGTTACTCTGAATACCTACTAATACAATAGCAGGGTAGAAAACATCATATACAATATGAAGAAGCAAGATAATTAAAAACATAAAAATGAATGGCAAAGATAAAGCCAAATACAAATGCTAGGAATATATGTTATATACATATATGCATATAATATATAATATTTTTATACATATATATATAAATTACATAGTATAGGAGTCGATTAAAGAGATTATCACATAAGGTAATATAAATTCAGTCTTAGATTCTTAACAAAGCCAACAAATAAAACATAAAGATATATGAAGGGTAGAAATTTAAAAATTAAAAATACAGAGCCAGTCCAACAACACTTAGAGGAAGGTCCACTCCCAGGCTCTCTAACATGCCCAGAATCAGAAGATCAGAGGTGAGGAGGACACATTTGTCCCAAAACTGGGAGTAAGTGGGACCAGCAGGAACCAGGCACACAGGAACTCTGCCAGCCCAATGGTTGCCAGGTTTGCTTCCAGTCTTCTGGGACGGTGCCCTAAGGAGACCTTGGGCACAAACTCTGCAGCCAGTCCCACAACACCCAAAGGAAGCTCCACTCCTAGGTGCTCTAACATGCCCAGGATCACAAGAGCCCAGAATCACAGGATCAAAGAAACAGCTTGACTCTGAGGAGTTCTGACACAACCAGGATCACAGGAAGGACAGGCTCCAGTCAGATTTAGTCAGGGCACGTGGCACTAGATATAACCAGATGGCGGGGGAGGCGGGGCAAGCATAAGAACACAAGCAACAGAAACCAAAGTTGGTTGGCATCATCAGAACTAAATTCTCCAACCATAGCAAGTCTTGGACACAGCATCACACTGGAATGCAAGATTCAGATCTAAAATCACTTTTCATGATGATGATACAGGACTTAAAGGACATAAATAACTCCCTCAAAGAAATAAAAGAGAAGACAGGTAAATAACTAGAAACCCTTAAAAAGGAAACACAAGTCAGGCAGTGGTGGCACACGCCTTTAATCCCAGCACTTTGGAGGCAGAGGCAGGTGGATTTCTGAGATCATGGCCAGCTTGGTTAACAGAGTGAGTTCTAGGACAGCCACGGCTACACAGAGAAAGAGAAACCCTGTCTCAAAAAACCAAAAAAAAAAAAAAAAAAAAAAAAAAAAAAAAAAAAAAAAAAAAAAAGGAAACACAAAATCCCTTAAATAACTACAGGAAAACACAATCAAATAGGTGAAGGAAAGCCACTCAGGATCTAAAAATGGAAATAGAAACAATAAAGAAATCAGAAAGGGAAACAATCCGGGAGATAGAAAACCTAAGAAAGAAATCAGGAGTCATAGATGCAAGCAACAGAGTACAAGAGATAGAAGAGAGAATCTCAGGGGCAGAAGACACCATAGAAAACACAACAGTCAAAGATAACGCAAAAAGGAAAAAGCTCCTAACCAAAAACATCCAGGAAATCTAGGACACAATGAGAAGACCAAACCTCATGATAATGGGTATAGAAGAGAGTGAAGACCCCAATGTAATGGATCAGTAAATATCTTCAACAAAATTATAGAAGAAAACTTCCCTAAACTAAAGAAAGAGATGCCCATGAACATACAAGAAGCCTACAGAACTCCAAATAGACTGGACCAGAAAAGAAATTCCTCCCATCACTTAATAATCAAAACACCAAACACACTAAACGAAGAAAGAATATTAAAAGCAGTATGGGAAAAAAAGGTCAAGTAACATATAAAGGCAAGTCTATCAGAATTACACCGGACTTCTCACCAGAGACTATGAAAGCTAGAAGATCCTGGGCAGATGTTATACAGACCCTAAGAGAACATAAATGCCAGCAAAACTCTCAATTACCATAGATGGGGAAAACAAGATATTCCGTGACAAAACCAAATTGACACAATATCTCTTTCCACAAATCCAGCCCTACAAAGGATAATAGATGGAAAACACCAACATAAGGTGCAAAATTTCACCCTAGAAGAAGCAAGAAAGTAATCTTTCAACAAATTCACACAAACCTAACTCCACCTCTAACAACAAAAATAACAGGAAGTAAAAATTACTTTTCTTAATATCTTAATGTGAAAATTAATATTACCAACATATCCTAATTGATTGAAATCCAAAAATATGAGGAATTAAAATTTGTTGGCTGTCATCCAGTGTTCTCTCTAATTTGGTAATTGGAGAAATATGTCCAATATTGTATACAATCCATATACACTTTCAGTTTATTTGTATGTGACAGTGTCTTGCTGTGTACCACATAATGATCTTGAAATCATGCTTCTTCTATCTCAGCCTCTCTATTAGTAGGATTGTTTATTTGATGTTTTTACATTATACTATGGTTTTCAGAACAGCTTACATATTTCAAAAGTATTTATACAGCTAAAAAAAACATAGACAATTAACTTGGGAGGTGGCTTGTAAGAGAACAACAAAAAGTGAGATTGAATGCTTTGCTTGATGTTTGTAATTATTTTATCAAGTTTGAAGAAGATGACTTTATAAGTTAGTCTTTCTCTGAGATAGATGCTTTTCAAAATCACCACAGCCAATGAACCAGATTCTTACCATCACCTAATGTTTGTGCCACCCTCCAAGCAGAACCATTGTTCAATGAAACAGTTGGTGATTGACTTCATGGATAGATCATCTTAATACCTACACCATTTCTTAAATGAATGTAGCCTGTTCTCTGTGGGCTGAGAATGAAGATATTTACTCAAATCAAATAGCTTTGACCATAGCAGGAAATCTATATCCAAAAATCGTGCTTACAATTCATTCCTTGCAGCAGAACTGTCAACTCTTAGCTTAGCTACAATAGAGGTAAAATCCTTTGGTTATGTGAGAGTCATTGAAGTACAGCCTTATTACAATGAAATCCAATGTCTAAAAATTGTTCTTATTTTGGGCTTGTACCACAGTAAGAGCCAAGATTTTAAACTCTACTAAATACAAAACAATCAAACAAGAAGACTTTATCTATTTATGCTCATTTAAAAAAAAAATCCTAGTAGTGTTATAGTATTTTAAAATATACAGTTAATATGTTTGGAGTTATTTAAAATTTATATTGAGAAAAACATGTATTTTCAGAATTGCTGTAGACAAGCATCTACATAAAACTGTTCAATTGATTGTTGTTTTATATCAAACAACTTTTATAATACTCATTTTCATTGTTACAATATTTTATAAATTTTAAAGAATATGACATTTTTTTAAAAAATGAAAAATATTGCAGGTATTGAAGTGGAATCTCTGGGAGCTGTTGGGGTATAAAAGGGAAACAAGAATGTGATTCTATTTACTTAAAATATATTTTTAAATGTTAACAAATTCAGATAAATTGAAATCATGAATCTTTTCTCATCATAATACAATAAAACTTAAATCAATAAAAATTAAAAATACAAAGAAATTAATAAAAAACAGAGATAACAGTATTGATATTATTTTAAACTTTAAAAGGATATTACTGCATAGTAATAGTCCTGACTGCATTTCGATAGCTTAGTAAATATTAATAGTATTTATAAATCCTGAGACACCTAATTATATAGCTTCATAGTGCATGAAAGAAAACATCAGCAGTGTCTTATGCAAAGTTCAACAAAATTATCCTCAAAATGGAATATTTGCCATAATTTTTCAATGCTTTGTGGAAGAATAGATCATAGTTCATGCTACATAAAACACTGGGACACCACTCTTATTGAAGTCAAGCTAGTAGCATATGTAAAGATGACATGGGAAAGTAACTGTGCCGTTTCTGTGGTTAGGATTTGTCTAGCACATCTTGTTGCTCTCCTGGTATTTTAACCTCAATGTTTGCTTATATCTTAAGTTCAACTCTAATAAATCATCAAAATTAATTTTTAAAAAGAACAATTATTTCATTTCTGCATTTACACTGGAAAATTTATATTTAATGTGCATAGTGCTTTTACTAGACTTTAGAAAAACACCATACATTATATACTAACAATATTATTGATAATATATATCACATATTGTATAGCATATATCATATATTGTGTATTCTACATTGTACATCATACATATCATATATTATATATATCAGTTATTAGTTTTATGTCATATATTATATCATATGTTACATGTTTATGTTGTGTTACATGTTGTATGTTATGTTATATGTTATATATTATATAGTATGTTATATATTATATATTACATATATTTTAGGATTGTATATATCCTACATCATGCACTTTTCTTCTTCCTTTATTTCTCCATTTCTCTTCTCCCTTCATTAGTTTTGAAAGGATATTTTTATAATAATATACAAATAATGGGCTTAGCAAGACATCGTCATCCATAGATCATTATGCTTTGTTTTCATTTATTTCCTTCCACAACTATCTGCTGCTCATGTCTCTCCCTTCAGCTGGTTCTCTTTCTGTACTCAGATAGTTTCCCCTTCTTCCTTTCTATTATATATATTCTACTATCTTATTTTCAGCCTTCTTTAATATGTATTCCTCCTGTCTTATGATCTCATTGCTAGTGCACAGCTGCCTAAAATTTCACCATCTGTATATACTTCATTTTTGTTGTCCATTAGTTTGTTTTTGGACATTTAGTTTGGTTCCAATTTGCAGCCCTGTAATTCCATTCCCTTATTGTAGTTAATGTCATCTGTAACCTTGGGGTTCCCACCTGTCCACTTTGTTCTAACTAATGATTCTGAGACTTCTTATATATGAATTAATATTTAGGCCAATATCTTTGGTTCTGTTTCCCAATTAGCTTATATCTCAATAATCCATTTATTCTATTGTAAGCATGCCACATGGCTGGTTACTTCCTCTTAGTTTCATGTGTCTTGCTCATCCTCACAGTTCAGAGCGAATATCTGGGGCCTTACTATTTTCCTAGAATTTCTATCTCTTGACTAGTTGTCCCACTTTCTAATCTTGCCTCATCTCTTTGACCAATCAGCCTGTTATTGACACGTGATGCTTCCATTCACTACAAAAGATTATTCACATACCTTAATGTGAATAAGGTAATTATAGCATATATATGCAGTAACCTTGGGGGGGTCGCCGTTTTTTCTTATTCCTTCCCTTCTTCCCTTCATCCCTTTCTTCCTCTCACTCCTTTTCATTCTTTACTCCTTTGTTTTTTACTTTTCTTTCTTTCTTCTTTTTTTTCATCTTGTGAGCATTTTCCCATTAAATGTTCTCTATGTTACACATACACACATGTACATCCTTTTTTTTGATTAATATTCTGTTTGTCTCTTTCTTCCCTTCAAGAAGCTTTTTACAAGAGCTTGACTCAATTAGTATTTAAAAGAGATACATAAGAATGTTCTCTCTCTCTCTCTCTCTCTCTCTCTCTCTCTCTCTCTCTCTCTCTGGGTGTGTGTGTGTGTGTGTGTGTGTGTGTGTGTGTTTGTGTGTGTGCATGTGAATATGGGAGCATATGTGAGTGCACACATGTATGTTCATGCAGTCAATATTAGATGTCCCTGAAGTATGAAAATGAATGTTTATGATCTAACATATTTCAGTTAGAAATGCTCTCTGTGGCTTTTAAACTGCCAGAAAACAAAACAAAACAAGAAAAAGCCAAACAGATAATAAAACTACATTAATTCAGTGCATAATGAAGACCAAACAGAAAATTACTGCATATGGCACACAGGAGAAGCTCCGGTCTTCCAAATGGGCTTTAGAGACATTTTAGTCCTGCAACATGGCTGCTCTGGCAAAGGATCACATCTAAAGACCTAGGTCTATATGATTCAGCCTCCTAGCTGGAATACAGATTTGCTATTACTACACATTTCTAATCCCAAACAATGAAGTTATATTTTGTAAAAAAGATGCATCCATGTTTGAAAGTAAAGTCTAATTGAGGGGCAGAAAAAGTAACCAATGAGAGAAAGATTTGACAAAATGAGTCAGTGATAGGATATGCCCAACTATCAGAAGTACAGCACAGGGAAGAGAAAGTACTTAAGAGAACAGCATAAGAAAGAGAGGTGACTTAAGAGAGTAGTAGCATAAACACACACGCACACACACACACACACACAGAGAGAGAGAGAGAGAGAGAGAGAGAGAGAGAGAGAGAGAGAGAGAGAGAGAGAGAGAGAGAGCAAGAGAGGCAGAGGGAGAAGAGGGGGAAAGAAAGAGGCAGTTTTACTGGGACTGTTTTATTGAGACAAATTGTGGGTGATGACAAAACAAGCCAGAGGACAAGAAGGAGCCAGAAGATTAGAACAGTTGCCAGATTTAATTTGAGGCCAAGTAGAACAATTCAGTCAGATGTCAAGAGAAGACCATTTGAATCAACCAGCTTTGAGAGAAGTTTGGCCCAGAACAGCTGAGTTGAACAAGTTAGCCAGAGTTCAGAAAGAATTCGAAAGGGTGAGTTTATTCATTAATAAGCATCCAAGACAATAATTACTTCTGGTGAATAAAAGTCATTTTTAAGTGAGTGTTATTATGAATGGGTGGGAAAGTACTGAATAGCATTGTTAAATGCAAGGCCCACATGATTTGGACACTTTCATTTTCTACCAGTCACCTGTAGAAGTTAAATCCTCCTCACAGTGACACAGAGTTAGGACTTAGTCCTTCTGTTCAATTTATATATATATTTTTGAGAACTTCATACATGAATACTATGTTTACATTATTTCCACCCACTCCTCTTTCAAATTCTTTTGCATCTCCCTGATTCTACCTTAAGATCATTTTCTCATGCCTTATTGCTGCACACACACAGACTCAGACACACACACACACACACACACACACACACACACACAGACTCAGACACACACACACACACACACACACACACAAATTACTGAGTCCATTTCTTGTTGCTGTGCACATGAATTCTGTCTGATGGAATGGGATTAGATGACCTACTAGGAATCTCAGCCATTGTGAACACCGGTTCTTGCTATCTCAGCAGCAAATGATTCCCTTGTAGCATTTCTTCTAGGTATGGTTTTTCTTAACAATAACATTTCAAAGAAATGACACCTACAACTTCCAGGAAAGCATTTTTAGATTGTGAAAGCATTATGTGTTCAAGGGCAAAGAAAGTATAAAGAATGTCCAGTTTTCTTTTTTTATTAGACATTTTCTTTATTTACAATATCTCCTTTCCCAGGTTCCCATCCAAAAATAAAAAAAAGGAAGAAAAAAATTAAATAATAAAAAAA
>JADRCD010189451.1:0-12141 GCA_019843815.1 Montemys delectorum
CAGTACTTATTCTGCCTCACAGATGAAAGATGAACCAGGGTCTCTGTCCTGGCTGGTTTTGTGTGTCAACTTGACTCAAGCTGGAGTTGTCACAGAGAAAGGAGCCTCCCTTGAGGAAATGCCTCCGTGAGATCCAGCTGTAAGGCATTTTCTCAATCAGTGATCAAGTGGGGGAGGGCCCAGCCCACTGTGGGTGGTGCCATCCCTGGGCTGGTAGTCCTGGGTTCTGTAAGAAAGCTGAGCAAGCCACAGGAAGCAAGCCAGTAAGCAGCATTCCTCCATGGCCTCTGCATCAGCTCCTGCCTCCAAGTTCCTGCTCTGTGTGAGTTCCCATCCTGACTTCCTTTAGTGATGAACAACAATGTGGAAGTGTAAACTGAATAAACTCTTCCTCCCCAACTTGCTCCTTGGCCATGTTTTGTGCAGGAATAGAAACCCTGACTAAGACTGTCTCGGACAGTGATGTGTGAGCTGCAGAGCAATGCGCACAGGGGAGGTGGTTGTCCTGCTGAGACTCAGCTCAGCCCCCTGCTGGCCTTGGGAGGGCTTCTTTAGTATATGTGGCTCCCCTGTGGGGGGCTCTGCGAACACCAAGGCAGCGGAGTGTTAATCAGGAGAGGCAAGGCAGCAGTTTGGTTCAATGTGACTCAGTAGCCAGTGTAGGTTCAAACTTCTGAACGTCTGACCCTGTGTAGTTTATTTTGGACGAATTTAAGTACAACACAAATTGGTAAAGAACCTTCCTGGTAATAATTAACTTGATAATGTACACATCAAAGCTCAAGATATGACTGCATTGAAAATCTTTGTAAAGTACAAGTGGCATCTTCCATAAAGATTTGTTCTATAAATTAACTGAACAAATGAACTCAAGATAAGGTTCGGGGGCCCGGCGGTGGTGGCGCACGCCTTTAATCCCAGCACTTGGGAGGCAGAGGCAGGTGGATTTCTGAGTTCGAGGACAGCCTGGTCTACAGAGCGAGTTCCAGGACAGCCAGGGCTACACAGAGAAACCCTGTCTTGAAAAACAAAACAAACAAACAAACAACAACAACAACAACAACAACAAAGGTTCAGGGAAGTATTCAGTGTGGTTTTGACCATGCAGATAGAGCAAAGGTCACCAAGCTATTAACTACATCTGCTCCCAGCCTCCTGGGCAAAAACTGGTTATACATCTCTCCCATTAAGTGACATTAACATTCCTGGTTCCCCCAGTGCTTATCTGTGAGCACAAGGACCTCTGTGCCTCGCCTCCAGATGAGGAAGGACACTGGTCCCACACTGCCTGGATGAAGTGGTTGCTAGCACTGTGGTCCCTGGAGGGCCATTCTCTCTCTTCCAGTGGAACCCAATCGACATCATCATCGGCAGCAGAAGTTGGTCGGGAGATAAGCTCGGAATTCCCCAGCTGGGAAGTACTGACGGTGTTTATTGAATCTCAGGAACATGGGGGCTGTGTCTTCTAGAGGACTCCAGGGGCCTCGGGACTAAGGAAGGAGATTTGGTGTGAGAGTTCTTTTGCCAAAATACCGAAGAAACATTTACTGAATGGTAATAGTATGTGTGTGGGGGAAAAGACCGGTCAAATCTGAAAAAGACAAAGCCCACTGAATATACCTCTCATGGCTCCGAGTTTAGCGCAGTTGTTCAAAGGATCCCAGACTGGCGGTAAGGAGTCTCAGGACCAAGATCTGGATCTTACACCAACCATTACCATCTCTGAAAAAAGTTACTCCCTCTCTCAGGTACTTAATTTCTTTCTTTGTGAGGTTGGGATTTAGCGAGAACCTTCCAGCACTAACGATTTGTAGTGGAGGAGACACAGGCTTCCCTTAGAAAGTGGTTCTGAAAATGTGAAAGTAAAAGTCTTGAGGTTTGAACTTCGCTGGCCCCAGGATGCTCCCGTTGCCGCGGCAACCGCCCGGCCTAAGTGGTCCCCAGAGTGCCGCTAAGGAAGCTGGGAAGAGCTCTGTCCTTCCCAAGATGGCGGCACGGCCAAGGGCGGGGTCCGGGGCCGCCAGCATGTCTAGACGTTTTCTGCCGTTTCCTTTTTTCCATACTAACGGCGAACCTCCACCAACACTTGTTCTTTTTCCTGGTTCAGAGAGTCTGGGAGCGGAGACAGAAGGGTTGCCTGCAGGGATTGGGGCAAATACCCAAAGGGAAAGGCGGGACTTCCGCGTCCGACCGGAAGTGACGAGACAGTCGCGGTCGCCGCCAGGTGGAACGGCAGGTGGGTTCAGGTGCCAGCCTGGCCCGGGCCTGGCTGTGGGACCGGCTCTCTCGGTGAGCGACTGAAGCGGCTCCCAAGGGTCTGGAGACCGTGGGGGCGGGCGGGCTCCAGAATCCGAGCCCATCGCCCTGGCCTGGGGTCCTACCCTGTACCAAGTAAGAATCACCTACCCCCCCCCCCCGCGCGCCCCTCCAGCCTGAGGCTCCCTTCCCAGTCCAGAGGGAAGGACCAGAGGCTCCCCCCGGTGGGTGGGGGAGGGGTGGGAGCATGGGGCTGGCATCTGGGCACTTCAGTTTCCTAAAGCCCCGTGTTCTTTTTCTCCGTCAGACCCAGTTTCCTATTCCCCTCCCGAGCTGGGCACTCAGCCAATCGGCTCCAACTCTTGGAACCATGTTTGCAGACTTAGACTATGACATCGAGGAGGATAAATTGTGAGTATATTCTTCCCCAAGACCTGATAGCTGAGGACCCCGGTCCCTCGTGTCCTTGGGTGTCCTAGCTCCACACACTTTTTCCTTTCAGGAGACGGGAGTAGAAATGGGCCCAGACGTCCCAGTAGTAGATCACTTGTAGGGAGTTGTGACAGGTTAACAAATAAACGTGACTTGAGCCGTGTGAACCCTGGAAGGCATTATGTAGGTACTGCTAAGGGTGGTCTGGGAAGGTGTTCCAAAGGTGGCCACGGAGCCAGGTTGCAAATGCTACACATGGGAATATCACAGACCGACCTTCCTTCCCAGCACAGGTGATTAGTCAAGTAGACTTTCAAAAGTCATATTTGTCTGACCCTTGAAAGAGTGAGCAGACCTCATGGCTTTGTGTGTCGTGAGTCCTCAATAAGAGGTGAGCAGCCACTGGTTGTTAGGAAGTCGGTCTTCAGGAACCAAGCTGGCACCTGAGCCTGTTCACCACCAGACAGCTTAAGTAAGTTGTCTTGTGACTGCTTTGGTGTCTGAGTAGGAAGATGGCTGGCTGGAGGATAGTTGAGTAACTTTCTTCTAAAGGAAGGGGGTTGTCATGTCCAGCAAGTACCTGAGAAGGATTACAGGAAGGAGCTTGGCGGAATTGTGGAGTTTCCTTGGCCTTAAGTCTGGTTGCAGATTTTTGGCCACCCTGGCCTTTGACCCTACAGCTGCATTGCTCCTGAGCATTTTCTGGTACAAGTGGCTCTTTCTGGAAGAGAAAGGGAGAGGCAACTTTGTGTAGGTTGTTGGAGCTTTTCTGGACATGGGAGCCTGCTCCTTCCAGTCGACCTTTCACCGGAATTCAGTGTCACTTGCTTTTCTTTCCAGAGGAATCCCCACTGTGCCTGGGAAGGTCACCCTGCAGAAGGATGCTCAGAACCTGATTGGGATCAGCATCGGAGGAGGGGCCCAATACTGTCCTTGTCTCTATATTGTCCAGGTATGAGACGCGGGTTGTAGGGCAGGGCGGGGTCCTGGGTGGAGTGTTTCACCTCCCTTCTTGGGTGGGACAGAAAGAGGTTCATTCTTCCACTCTGAAAAAAGCTAGCTCCCGAGGCTGGGAAATGGCCCAGTCGGTAAAGCGTTTGCCACGTAAGCTTGAGGGGCGGGGGTTGCTTTTGTTGTTGTTTTGTTTTTGTTTTTTTCCCTGAGACAGGGTTTCTCTGTGTAGCCCTGGCTGTCCTGGAACTCACTGCGTAGACCGGGCTGGTCTTGAACTCAGAAATCCTCCTGCCTCTGCCTCCTAAGTGCTGGGATTAAAGGCATTCGCCACCACTTCCTGGCAAGGATCAGAGTTCAAGTCCGGGCACCCGTGTAAAACACTGATGGGGTGTGCGTTTTTGTAACCATAGTATAGGGAAAGTGGATACAGGTGGCCCTAGGCCACCTAACTTAATAGGTGGGTCCCAGATTACAGAGACACTGTGCCACCCAAGAAAAAGGTGGTTAGTGCCGGAGGAATGAAAGCAAAGAGTGACTGACCTGCACATACATATACATGCATACATACATGAATACATACATTTGCATACATGAATGCACACAGACCCCCACCTACATTTCACAACCGACAAAGGTCGATCTTGCTTCTTTAAAATTTTACGATTGTATTTGCATATGTGTGTTTGATTTGTGTATATGTGAGTGTGGGTTCACTCAAGTCAGAGGACAACCCTGGAGAGTCAGTTACCTGCTGTGAGATCCCACGTTTGAAATCAGGCCATGGGCCTTGCATGGGAGACACCTCACCCCGCCGTGCCATCTCACCTGCCCTGCTTTCTGAGGTCTGGTCTGGTCTGGTCTGGTCTGGTCTGCCCTGCGCTCTAGGGCCCTTGAGTGGGGGCTGTCTCTGCTTCTCTTCCTTTTCTGTCTATTCTTCACTCCCAGCTTGCTCTGATCTGGCTACCTGGCAGACTCTTCTTGGCCTCACATGGTGTGTATTCAACTGAAGTTAGTGCTGGTTACTGCCTGGCGTATAACAGATATTCAGTGTAAATGTCTCAATAGGAGCCTGTTTGCCGACTGAAGAGGGAAGGCCATGAGATAACAATGTCCCTGCCGGGCGTGGAAGCATCACACCTGCAAACCCTGCCCTTGGGAGGTGGAGGCAGGGAGGGTCAGCAATTCAAAGGCATGCTTGCCTACACAGTGAATGAGTTTGAGGCCTCTGTGGGCTGCTCATGTGTTTGCCTGTCTCAGCAAACAGACAAGAGGAAGTAGTACTTCAAGATTCGTATGTATGTAAACGTCCCTGAATACTAGTGAGTTTCTTAATCACTCTGGGCCTCCGTTTTCTTCTCTGGTAACTGAGGATTTAAAAATATGTAATCCAGGTTCAGTTCCTAGCACCTGTATCAGGCAGTTTACCACCACCTAACTCAAGTTCCATGGAATCTGATGTCCTCTTTGGCCTCGAGCTCCTGCATGCATATAGTGCACATATGTTCACTCACATGCACATTAAATTTTAAAATTAAATAAATATTGAAAACCCATACAGGGCTACATGAGACCCCATTTCAAAAGAAACAAAACCCAGTAAATTAATGAAATGAAGTGTGTAAGCACAAATGTCTTTACGTTCTTATGAAGATGGAACAGAATGGCAGTGGGGCCAGGTGCTTCCTCAGGTCGCAGCTGCCATGACTCCCTGGCAGCTGTCCCTTTCCCAGCTGCCATGCTAGTGAGAGGGGAGCAAGTTCACAGTCTCTGCTGAGGAAGCTGCCCTGATCATCTGTCCACTGCAGGGCACAGGTTGGGCAGATCTGTCATGAAGCCTACTTCACCAGATGCCTGGCCAGTCAGTGATATTTCTGTAGCCTTGGAAGGATCCAGACTGTCCCCTGTTGGAACACCCATCCGAACAGGCCTTAGGAGCAGACAAGGCACTGGGTCTCTGGGAAGATCACCTGCTCTTACCTCTTACCTTCAAGGGTGATTTGGTCTCCTCTGCCCCAGGAGACAGAGAGAGACCTTTCCTGTGTCCCTGTGGCCATGTACCTGCTCAGCCTCTGTGCCATTAGACTCCATCTCATGTTTACTGCCAAGGATCATGGTTATTGAATGAACTGCATCCTAACATAATGGCATTTCTTCTGTTTACACATAAGCAAGTCAAGTACACAAAGGCCTGTGTCCATCAGCAGTGCCTGCTCTCCGTCTCACCCTGATTTGGCTCCCACTTTTCCTGGTTGTGTTTGTTATTACCTTTAATTACGTGTGTGTGTGTGTGTGTGTGTGTGTGTGTGTGTGTGTGTAAATGTCCATGCAGACCAGAGGCATCAGATCCCTCTGAAGTTGAACTCACGGGAGTTGGTGAGTTTCTGGGTTTGTGGGTTCTGGGAACTGACTTCGGTCTTCTACAAGAACAGATTGCACATAATTGCTGACCTGTCTCTCCTGGCTTCTTGTCTTGTTTGTTTTCTTACTTCATCACTCCTGGCTTCCTGTCTTGTTTTCTTTATCACTCGTTCTTAGTTCAGGAGAGAGAGAGAGTTCATTCAAGTCTTTTCTAAAACCACAGATCTCCCTAATATCCCATCTTCCACTCAGTAGTAACATCACAGGTGATGTTCATGAAAGCTTTTCTGAGACCCTGGCCAGCTCTGTGGAGGCTCAGGAGATAAAGAGGGGACAGAAACAAGCCCCGCCCTTCTTCAGCACTTGTGCTGAATTTTCTAATCAACCGGTGTCTTTCTTTGTTTTTTAAATGTATTTATTTTTACATGTATGAGTATTTTATCTGCGTGTATGTTTGAGCATGATATGCATGTCTGGTACCTGTCGAGGCCAGAAGAGGGCATCAGATCCCTGGGACTGTGGTTAAAGATAGTTGAAAACTACCAAGTGGATGCTGAAATTCAAACCCAGGTCCTCCAAAAGAATAACCAGTGCCCTTAACTGCTGAGCCATCTCTTTAGCCCTGAATTGGTGACTTTTTTTTTTTTTTGTGAGACAGGGTCTCATGTAGCCTGGGCTGACCTTGAACTACTGATCCTGATCCTCCAGCTTCTCCCAAGTGCTAGGCTTACAGCATGTGTGCTGCATGCTCAACCCAGGATTTTCTTCTCAGCATTACTTCATCACCTCTTGTTACTTCTCTGGTATTTCCTGCTATTTCTTTGGTATTTCCTGCTATTTGCCCTTGTGTTATCTTGTTTTCTCAGACTTTTGTCATCTGTCCTCAGTCTAGCCCCTTGAGACCTCTGCTCTTCATTTCTCATCTCCAGGGTCCCTTCTTGGTACATTCTGGAGACCTCCTTTTGAGTTCTCGTCAGTGCTGGTCCCTTATTCCTCAAAGTTAACATGATCTCAGGCTCAGGAATGAAGGTCAAAGGGCTAGAATGGCTCAGTGGGTAGGGCCCTGGGTCTGTCCCCTACACTTAAAAATAATACTAGGTTTGGAAATAAATTTCTATTAGAAATTTTGAAATTGTTTATATTTAGATTAATTTATTTTATGTGTTGAATGCTTTGCCAGCATGTATGTCTGTATACCATATACATGCGTGGTGCTCATGGAGGTTAGAGGAGGGCATCAGATCTCCTGGAACTAGAGTGGCATGGTTTGAGCCACCATGTGGGTGCTGGGAACTAAACTCAGTTCTTCTGTAAGAACAGGGAGTATTCTTAACCACCAAGTCATCTTTCTACTCCTAATTTTATTCCTTAAATAAATAAAGATTTTAAGGCTGGGTTTGGTGTCGTACTCCTTTAATCCCAGCACTTGGGAGGAAGAGGCAGGCAGATTGTGAGTTCAGGACCTTCTTGGTCTTCATAGTGAATTGTAGGATAGCCCAGGGCTATGTAGAGAGACCTTGCCTCAACAAATCAACTAATTAATAAAGATTTTTTTTTTTAAATCCACTTATTTAGTGGAGGGGCTCTGGTGTCATGAGCATGTGTGGAGGTTAGAAGGCAGACAGCTTGTAGAAGTTGGTTCTCTTCTTCCACCATGTGAGTCTTGGGGAGATTGGACTAGATCACCAGGCTGTACCTGTGCCCTTTCCCTACTGAGCATGTGTCTCACTGGCTTTGGTTAGGAATTTCATGGTATCATTCCATTTTCCACTGTCATTAGCATGTGTCTTTCTTATTGGGATCTTTGCTTATTGTGACTTATTCTTATCCATCAAGCCTTTGAGAAACTGGTCATCCCTGTGTCTCAGGCATCACAGACCCTGTGTAGCTGTTCTGAGTCCTTAGAAAGTGGCCTTTGGAAAGTGAAACTGGACGTGAATTCACTGACACGCTCTCCTCAGCTCCCGAAGCTCCCATGGTCTTCTCTGTCTCTGTGGCCTTGACTATTCTAGGGACTCTTGTAGGTGGAATTGAGGTTTGTCTTGCTTACTGTGAGGTTACAGTGTATCGTGGTATAATTCCTTTTGCCCTGTTCTGAGGTAAGTGCCTGTGTTCCTGCCTGTGGGTGGGCTGACCTTTGTCTTTCGACTGTTCCCAGCACTCCTGCCGGTCACTTGTCCACATGTTCAGGGGTTGTTTCTAGATCTCCAGTCCCCTCTGCCAGCACCACACTGTTTTAATGACACTAGCTTTGTAGGAAAAATTAAATACAAGAAGTGTGAGTCTTCCAGCTTTATTATTTTTTTTCTTAAGATTATTTTTGTCTTTCAAAGTTCCTTGATACTCTGTATGAATTTTAGGATTTAGATTCTTAGAATTTTTCTGCCCATAAAAACGTCCCTGGGATTTTGTCAGAAAGTTCACTGTGGCTGCAGGCTGCCGTGAGTAGTCCTGACTTTTTTTTTTGAGACAGGGTTTCTCTGTGTTGCCCTGGCTGTCCTGGAACTCACTCTGTAGACCAGGCTGTCCTCGAACTCAGAAATCTGCCTGCCTCTGCCTCCGAAGCGCTGGGATTAAAGGCGTGCACCACCACCCGGCAGTACTGACATCTTAATGTCGCTTCTTCTCCTCCTCCAGCAGTACCGACCCTCCTGTTCACGGCTGTGGCTACATGCCTGAGAGGAACAGCTAAGGGGGAGTTGTATCTTGGCTACTTTCACGGGTTCTGTCCATCAGTGCAGGGAGCGTGTGGCTGAGCAGGCACATGGCTGCACTGTACTGGCTGCCTTTCCCTTCCCCTGTCCAGCTCCAGTCTACGGGATGGTGCTGCCTGAAGTCACATGCCTTCCTTAATGGAAACAACCTCACAGACACACAGAGGGTGACAGCAGGATGTGCTTCTCAGTCCCATCAAGTGTACTGTCAAGATCTTGTCAGCTTGCCGGGTGGTGGTGGTGGTGGCGGCGGTGGCGGCGGCGGCGGCGGCGGCGCACGCCTTTAATCCCAGCACTTGGGAGGCAGAGGCAAGCAGATTTCTGAGTTCCAGGCCAGCCTGGTCTATGGAGTGAGTTCCAGGACGGCCAGGGCGACACACAGAAACCCTGTCTCCAAAAACCAAAAAATAAAAATAAAAAGATCTTGTCAGCTTGATACCCACCTTGAACCACAGCATCCATTCTGACCTTGAAAGGTTCATATCCATCTTACAATGCCGAGTGTGTCCAAGTGCTATCAGCTATCTATACAGGTTCCCATAGTCTTGGTTTTGCTTTAACTTCTATTTTATATGTGTGTGGACACATGCTATGGCACATGGGTAGAAGTCAGACAACAGCTCATAATTGGCTCTCCCCTACTGTTTGGGTTGTAGGAAATCAAATTTAGATGGTCAGACATGGCAGCAAGTGCCATCTTAATGACCCTTGCTTTGTTTTGAGCCAGGCTTTCAAGAGCTCAGATTGGCTTTGAACTTGCCCTTAGCTGAGGATGACATTGAAGTCTAGTTGACACCTTTATCTCCCAGTGTTAGGATTCTATGTATGTGCAGATATGTATATGTATTTGCACTTTTTTTCTTTTTAGAAACAGGGTTTCACTGTGTTGTCCTGGCTGTCCTGGAACTCACTCTGTAGAAACACTGACCTCAAATTCAAAGAGATCACCTACCTCTGTCTCCCCAGTGGGATTAAAAGATGTGCACCATTACTGCCCAGCTTCAATGTTCTTTTTTTGGGGGGGGGTTTCCAGTTTCTCTGTGTAGTTCAATGTTCTTAAAAACAAAACAACAACCCAAGTTCAAAGTTTGTTCTGAGTTGAAAAACAAACCCTTAGCTGTGCACTTCTATAAAACTGGATAAAAGTCACGTTCCCATGCCCCTGAGATACACTATCCCACAATAAACACCCTATTCCATGAGGGAGGCCTGCAGACAGGGAAATGCACTAAGTCAGCAGTGCGAACGTTAGTGCTGCAGCTCTATGACTGGCGTCTGGCGTATGGTGGGACGATCTGTACTCCACAGGGCTTGGGCAGCCTTGCAACTATGACCTTGCCATTTGTAGCCCACAGGGCTACTCTTTGAGGTGCTCTGCTTCCTGCCCATAACTACCTCAGCAGATGCTCCATATTCTGATGTCTTTAACATCTGGCATTTCCAGTGCATCTTCAGCGTGATCCTCACGCTGCCCTCTCAGGGTCTGCCTGCCAGCATCCCAGTCCTGTCACAATGGCCAACCTTCCTTTGAAAACTTCCATGCCTCCCTCTTGCAGTATATAGACCTACAAAACCAGCATTGTGTGGATGATAGCAGACACCAACCTCCAGGGACCATATTCCTAGGAAGTTCCTGCAGAAGGATACCTTGAGCTCTCTCATTTTTTGTTTTTTGTTTGTTTTTGTTTTTGTTTTTGGAGACAAGGTTTCTCTGTATAGACCTGGCTGTCCTGTAACTCACTCTGTAGACCAGGCTGGCCTCGGACTCAGAAATCTGCTTGCCTCTGCCTCCCAAGTGCTGGGATTAAAGGTGTGCGCCACCACTGCCCGACATTCAGCCTGCTTTCTTATAGAAACCAGGACCACCAGCCCAGTGGCGCCACTCACAATGGCCTGGGCCCTCCCACATCTATCCTGAATTAAGAAAATCCTTACAGCAGTGGTTCTAAACCTTCCTAATGCTGTGTCCTTTAATACATTTCCTCATTCGTAGTGACCCTCAACCATAAAATGATTTTGTTGCTACTTCATAACTATAATTTATCTACTGTTAAGAATCTGTATAATGTAATAATATAAATATCTGAAATGCAGTTTATCTGATATGCAACTTCTGAAGGGTTGTCAGCCCATAGGCTGAGAATTGTTGCCCCACAGGCTTACCTGCAGCCCACTGTGCTGGAGGCGTTTTCTCAGGGAACTGAAGCTCCCTCTTTTCAGAAAGCTTTACTTGTGCCAAGTTGACAAACCAGCTAGCACAGCTGGGGTCCAACCTTAGATGTCACCAAAGCATCCTCCCTGCTTCCCAACTGTTTAATGGCATAATCTTTCTTTTTATTAATTTTATTTATTTTAATTTAATTTAAATAAAATTTAATTTAATTTCTTTATTTTAATTAATTAGTTTATTTTTGAAACAAGTTCTGTCTGTGTAGTTCTGGCTGGCCTGGTCACAGATACCTACCTGCCTCTGACTCAGTGTTTATATTAAAGGCATGTGCCACCACACCCAGCTTAGTGATAGAATCATTTAAGCACCAGTTTATTTTCCGGGCAAATATATTTTCCAGACCCTCCTACTCTGCAGTTAAGTTTTTTACCATAAACCTGACTCACGTAGCCAGTGATATCCACAAGCTGGCTTGAAATACAGCCACTGGATAATCAGTCCGTCTACCACTCGAGCTCAGCCTACAAGGTCTCAGGACACAGAACAACTCTGGGTAAATTCTTTCCCTTGATCACATCTGAAGCAGTCTTCACTGTCCACATGGCAGTCTGCGTTCCCAGTCTGTTATCCACCAGGACTGTCCCCTGGGATAAGTGTGCCACAGCTGGGGCTGTTCTAGCCTGTACCTCCTAACTTCTCTAATTTCTCCTGCAGACTATGCTTAAGTCTTTCTTAGTCATGGCAATGCCCTCACCTCCCTAGGCCCTGTTTTCTGTGCTGGGCAAAGATGTGTCATTGCAGTGACAGCATCTTCAGGAAACTTGGAAGAAGGGAGGAGCTCTCATTTTGGTTCCATCGTATTGCCCATGTTCAGGGCAGGCTTCTTCACTCAGTTCATTCCCTCAGGAGATGTACTTGAGGTGCTTCAGCAGGCTCTATCTGCTCCTGCTGACAGTCAAAGCAGCCACCTCCAGCATCCCTCTGTCTGCTGTGTCGGCCTTCTCCCAGTAGTGTGCCAGAGTTCCCATTGCCCCCACACCACTGCCTGTAGTGTTTGTAATGTGATCTGAAGGCTGATAAATGTTTACCTTCACTTCATTTTCCCGTGTAACAAACATGAAGTGTCCTTTAGACATGGCTTTTTTAGAAGATTTAGAAACTAGATTAGAAACAGGAGCCACACACATGGTGGCTCATCATGTTATTGGGAGGCTGAGTTAGGAAGTTTGCTAGTTCAAGGCCAACCTGAGCTACAGA